>WYDF02005462.1:0-13915 GCA_009867245.2 Adranes taylori
CATCGTAAATCCCTTGCACTATCTCAATAATAGCAGTTTCCGTTGATCTCCCTGGAATAAAGCCATGTTGTTGTCTACTGATCGACTTATTGTGCATCGCGAAATCTAATATCCTTTTTGCGATTACCCGTTTAAAGATTTTAGAAAAATTACTAAGAATGGTAATTTGTCTATAGTTAAATACACAATGCAGATCGTTCTTTTTGAAAATGGAAATGGATTTCCCAATTTTTAAAGAATCGGGAAACATTCCAGTTGAGACTGACATATTCGTGATGTCAGGTAAAATATCACCAAAAAGATAACGAAAGTATTTAATTAACTTAACTGGAATTGTCAACCCCAGCTGAATTTTTATTAGGAAGTAGACAAAGAATGTCAATTACTTCTTCGCTGGTTACATTGGTTGAAAACTGTACACTCCTGTAATATGTTGCTGCCAAAGGAGAAGTCCTACGTTTTGTTTTATCTTACATAAAGCAAAAGTTGAATCTTTTAATTTTGACTGTCACCTTATAACTCATCTATTAAATTCAATTAGCACCATAGTTTTTTAGGGTAAATTAGATATAACTGTTATTATTTAACAGTTAATATATAACCAATAAGACATTACTTAAGCAGAAAGCAATATATAAGACAAGTTAAGTATCAACAATTAATAAAATGAAATTAGATGTATTAAATATCACAACATAATTGCCATAACTTGTGGCCTTATAATTTAAAGCACCATCCGGCCTATAATTGGAAAGTAATATAAGTGAAAATTTTAAATTAGAGCATAGGTTCCAATCCTATTGGCTACGCCGTGTCATTTGTTTTATTACGTTCTTTGTTTAATAAAAACAAATGAATTAAGAAGAAATATATTTTACAATTTCAAGCATTGGCTAATCCTTGATTACATTGGACAAATTAACTCGGTACGCGCTGTCGAATTTATTCGTGACAACGGGACACCAAAGTCCCTGCTCGGGCGCCAAAATGTAGGGCGACAGCCCCTTACACGTAGTGCTAAAAATCGGAACTCTCACTTTCGATGCTGCTAATGGGGAGCCTTAGCCATTGTCACCAAATGGCACAAACAAATATCATCAGATACAGAATTAAACAGCCTTCAGAAAGCGTCCTCGGACGCCAGAGTAGTTTAACATGAGACCGCACGTTTGAACGGATGTTGTTCTTCCGGTTATCAGTCGCTTATAGAGGCCTTTAGTTGGTAAGTGAACCAGGTGTCCTAGATCTTGCGGAAGTTGAAACGAACTTTATGCTAATGAGTGAATCAGCATTAATGATCTAATTGCTGAATCATCTATTGTTGCTTCATCTATTGTTCCTTTTATATTGAATATTAAATCAAAGCAATGCGGTTAAATGAACAAAGGAATATAATCAAGCGGCGGTATAAATGCAATATAAATAAACATAACTAAAAGAAAACGGCGGCGCAATTAACAAAAGCGTCGCTTAAACATAATAGAGGTGCAATATTTCTAAGTCTGTGCAATGTAATTACCAAACAGCTGATGTAACCAAGTTAAAAGATGCCACTTGCCTGCATTTAGAAGAAAAACTTTCCACAAGAGACTATGCTTCAAATAGAATCGAAAGAGCTTTAGAAAATAATATTTCAATAAAAATTTAAATAAACGTAACGTACTATTTTAAGGTTGTTAACAAGAAAGACAACTAAAGGTGACAAAATATTAAATCTACAGATATGCGTAGTGCCCCTTACCCCATGATTACAACTCTATATTTTTTAAGCTAATCGGTTGCTTTCTAAACAGCTATTGATTTTTTAAATTATTATTATACAAGTTATGAGGTCAAAAGCAAATAGATCTACTTTTGGTTAAAGTAATTTATAATAAAACGTTTACTTCCAGTATACGAAAGATGGGCAGGTGGGTTTAACTTGTTTGAAGCCGACTGTGGGAAGGTGTAGTCGGGTGTATTCTGCACAATTCTAATAAATAGCAGTAAGTGCGTATGGGCTTACTTTAAAAAGGACACTACATAATGTATATTCTAACTTCAACAATGATTTAAAATCCGGTTTGATTCATAAATATCACCAAAATGCGCCAAAATATCACTAAAAAGTACAAACATATTTCTATTGCAATTAACACAAAATTTTAATATGGATTAAGAAATTTCAATATGTATATCTACATAGATTCCATTTTTATATCATGCATATTCATCAATTGATGGTCTATTAATATTTGACTTTCGGATGTTTCTAGTTTAATCTCTTCAGGGCTGTCCTCAAGTTCCAATCTATCACGTGAATCATCGTTATATTCTATTTGTTTATGCAAAATTACATCGTCCTGTCGTGTAGTTTTTAAATTATTGTATTTTTTTACATCGGAAGCTTTCTCTTCAAAGTGAATTCGTTTGTGAACTAACCAATTAACTCTTTGCGCAGTCCTGAAATTACATACTGTACACTCCAAAGTTTTCTCCTCTGAATGAGTTCGTTTGTGATATAGAATACTTCCTGCGTGTGTAGTGTTAAATTCACATTCCCTACATTTAAAAGACTGCTTTTCTGTATGGGTTCGTTTGTGTATTAGAAAATTTCCATTTCTTGCAGTTTTGTAACCACATTCCGTACACTCGAAAGGCTTCTCTTCCCAATGGGTCTGTTTGTGACGTAGAATACTTCTTTTGTGTGCAGTTTTGAAGTCACATTCCCTACACTCAAAAGGTTTCTCTTCCGAATGAGTTCGTTTGTGTATTACAAGATTTTGCTTTACTGCAGTTTTGTAACCACATACTATACACTCGAAAGACTTCTCTGCTGAATGAATTCGTTTGTGTTGTAGAAGATTTCCTTTTACTGATGTTTTATAACCACATTCGGTACACTCGAGAGGCTTCTCTCCTGAATGAATACGTTTGTGTTGTAGAAGATGTCCTTTTACTGCTGTTTTGTAACCACATTGGGTACACTCGAAAGGCTTCTCTTGTGAGTGAGTCTGTTTGTGAGTTAAAAGACTTTTTTTGTGCACAGTTTTGAAGTTACATTCCGTACACTCAAAAGGTTTCTCATCTGAATGAGATCGATTGTGTAGTACAAGATTTCGCTTTATTGCAGTTTTGTAACCACATTCCGTACACTCGAAAGGTTTCTCTGCTGAATGAATTCGTTTATGTTGTAGAAGATTTCCTTTTACTGCTGTTTTGTAACCACATTCCGTACACTCGAAAGGCTTTTCCTCCGAATGAATTCGTTTGTGTTGTAGAAGATTTCCTTTTACTGCTGTTTTGTAACCACATTCCGTACACTCGAAAGGCTTTTCTTCCGAATGAATTCGTTTGTGTTGTAGAAGACTTCTTTTGTTGGCAGTTTTGAATTCACAGTCCGTACACTTAAAAGGTTTCTCTTCTGAATGAATTCGTTTGTGTATTACAAGATTTCGCTTTACTGCAGTTTTGTAAACACATTCCGTACACTCGAAAGGCTTCTCTTTTGAGTGAGTCTGTTTGTGACTTTGAAGACTTCTTTTATGCGCAGTTTTGAAGTTACATTCCGTACACTCGAAAGGCTTCTCCGCTGAATGAGTTCGTTTGTGATTTAGCAGATTTCTTTTATGCGTAGTTTTGAAGTCACATTCCGTGCACTCAAAAGGTTTCTCTCTTGAATGAGTTTGTTTGTGATATAGAAGATTTCCCTTCTGTGCAGATTTGAAGTCACATTCCGTACATTCGAAAGGCTTCTCTTGTGAATGAGTGCGCTTGTGTCTTAGAAGGCTTCCCTTAACTACGGTTTTATAACCACATTCCGTACACTCGAAGCGCTTCTCTTCTGCGTGAATTTGTTTGTGACTCAGAAGACTTCTTGTATGTGCAGTTTTGAAGTCACATTCCGTACACTCGAAAGGCTTTTCTTCTGAATGAGTTCGTTTGTGTACTAGAAGACTTCCTTTTACTGAAGTTTTATAATCACATTCCGTACACCTCAAAGGCTTTTCTTTCGAATGAGTTCGTTTGTGTATTAGAAAATTTCCTTTTACTGCAGTTTTGTAGCCACATTCCGTACACTCGAAAGACTTCTCTTGTGAGTGAGTCTGTTTGTGAGTTAGAAGACTTTTTTTGTGCGCAGTTTTGAAGTCACATTCCGTACACTTGAAAGGCTTCTTTCCTGAATGAGTTCGTTTGTGATTGAGAAGACTTCTTCTGTGCGCAGTCTTGAAGTCACATTCAGTACACTCAAAAGGTTTCTCTTTTGAAGGAGTTCGTTTGTGATATAAAAGATTTCCTTCTTGTGCAGTTTTGAAGTCACATTTCTTACACTCAAAGGGTTTTCTTCCGGTGTGACTTCGTTTATGAGTGACAAAATTGTTTTTATATTTACACATGACATCATATTTCATCCATTCAAAAGGCTTCTCTCCTATATGAATTCGTTTTTGTAATTTATTCGTAGTTTTGAAATCAGACTTTGTACATTCGAGAAAGTTCTCTTCATTACGAATTCCTTTGGAAGTTGCATTATGTATTTGTCTTGTTTTGAAATCAAAATCCATGGAGTAGACATTTTTATCTCCTACTGTATTAACTCGCTCATCTAGCAGCAAATATGGATTTTTTGCAGCTTCTAATTTATAGTCTGCTGTGGAAAGTTTTTCTTCTAAATGCAGGCTAGTGGCATCTTTTAACTTGGTTACATCAGCTGTTTGATAATTACATTTCACATACTCAGAAATATTCTTACAAATCGTAGCACCATAAGTAGTCAAGTCTGAATAACTAGACTCTTCTAGTATTAGTCTATCATCGTGATGAAAATGTTCAAATTGATCGTTTTTTATTTCTTTGATGTACTCTCCTGTATTTACGCTTATGGTTTCTTTCCATTTGTCATTTATGTAATCTAGACCTAATATTTGTGTATCGGTTATTTCTATTTTAAATTCAGTAGGTGATACGTCTAGAATTTGCCGTGTGCCTATTTCTTCTGTCATGTTACTTGTGTACGTTAATAAGGTACTTTAATCAGTCCAGCTCTTGGGTGAATAATTCTCCATCCAATATTAATCATTAGATGTATGATGGGTTACATATCCTGAGCGCACGGAATCGTACGGAAATATGTCATATTTCAATGTTAAATATTCATTTCTTTTTAAAATCCATAGAATTAAGAACATTTATAGAATAAAAAATTATATAGTTTATGAGGAAAACAAGTGACTATTTTATACAAAATATTTTGCACTTATTTATATGGCCTTTTGCTTAAAAATAGAAGTCTGAAATTTCATAAATATAATTTTCGCGGACGGTCCGCTGGACGTAAATGATTAAAACATAAATTTTTTAAATTCATTTCAAACCATCTAATAAAGTATGAATGTCTACTACATATAAGAGCTATAAATTTTGATGAACGGAAAATATTACCATAACTCAAGACCCCTACTTCATATGTAAGAAATCGATTTTGTCGTTTTTCATCTTTTTTATACTATAGAATTCAATCGATTTAATAGAGTTGCGGACTGTAAATACAATTAATTTTAACTGGTCAACACTTTATGATCTTTAGCTACGTTATAAAAGTATTAAGTGTTGCATGTTATAAAAATACGGCTTTATAATGAAGTATCAAATTTCCAAACTAGTAGCTTATTTTTTTATTATGTATTTTTGCATGCTTAATGGCATAACGAACTTCCTCAATTAGTTTGGAGAAGCGTTGCTGTTCTTTTAACTCTATCCATGTTAAAAGAACAGCTTACCACTAAATAAAACTTACCACTATCTTTTTAGTACATTGAGAGTCTATCCACGCCAAGATTGAATTGTGTCGTTAGACTTTTCTGCGGGCATCTATCGCGTACTGCAATGACATAATCTAGAATCAGAAAGAGTTCAAATCCCTCTTTTAGAGCAAGCGAGCGATTATCGTGGCTTTAAGTTCGATTTACTTTTAAGTAAGCGCTGCCGTTAATAAATGATTCAGACATTCTTCTTTTTCGAATCAAGAATAAAATATAATGTGCGATAAAAAAGCCACATTTTTCTGCAGAATCTTCCAATTTTTATATAACTAATTTTTCTTTTTTCTATATCTTATTTTCATATACTTTCACTCCCCCGCTGAACTCACTAACCGTGTCGTCAATGCGAACTAGAAAAGGGTGCCATCATAAGAAGAAGTTAGCAGAGCAGCATTCAGCAACACCGTCCACGGACTACGCGATATTTGGTTCACGCACCTGCATCAAACCCGTCGCCAAGCCAACCAGAAGCTTTGTCAACTCCATCCGGCCGACCAACCGCTCCCACTGCCGCCGACCCCGGGCAAAGGATGGTTATATCCTTCAATGCGTGACGAACGCCACCGCCGCCTTTTCAGTTACATTTTCGGCGACAACGCCTAAACATCTACGAGCTCCCTGCATTTCATTCAACGTCGCAGTTCCATATTTCTAATTACGCCATCGTCATCAACAGCGATCCTCACCATGACAATTTAATTCGTTCATCATCGTCATCAAAAGAACAACAATAACAATTACCATATCACATCTTGCTTGCTACTATTATATTTTTTTATGGGTCATCCTAACTACGTTGCATTGTAATTAAATTCAAATAATATGTCAGTCAATTAACAAGCGTGTATAGAATCGTTAATTTATTATAAATGCAGAAGAAAATAAAATCCATGTTATGTCAAGCATAAAAGCACAAAAGAATTCATGCTTGTCGCCACAAAATAAATTGTGATTTCTATTCATCTATGTATATAAGCCGAATTTGATAAATGATCCCGACCAGATTAAAATAAATAAATCGAGTTTCATGTATGAGCATTATATGTTATTAAAGATTCTTATAGTCCATCAGATATGGACATGCCGGTAATTGGAGATTTAGGACAGCTGGTACAAAGTAGAGTAGAAGCTCGGGTGCAGAAAACAAAATGACCACAGTTCATTGCCAAAATGGGAAAGTTCAATACAAGTCTCAACATGGAACTCAAGGAAGAAATCAACAACGCAATAGAGAACCTCACGTTGGAGATTCGAACTGCTTTGAAACAGTGTCAGGCGGATGTGCCAGTAATAAATAGATGGGACCTCTAAAATTAATAATAACAACTGATAAACAATGATAATAAATAAAATATGTTTTTTTTAATGTGACCTTGATTGTGATGAATATTAAAGACTTTTACGATTAATCCTTACAAAATAAGAAGTCGAATCATTTGGGGAACAAAAATTTCGAAATTAATTAACGGCCTCCAATTAATGTTTAAACAATGATGTTATTCATTTATAAAAACAAATGTGTGTTTGTGTTATATATTGTCACGAGGCAAAATGCACTCTTGTCTGTTTAGTTAATATCAGAAAGTTTGAACATTAGATACTTAAAATTATGTAAAGAAGTCAGGATGAACAGATACTGTGAAGAATTGTTATGATCTAAACGGATTGGTTAATTAACCAATTATTAAACAAGAAGGCGCACAAGATCTTAAATTAAATTAAAAGTTGTACAATTGTTATTATTTCCTATTTATTACGCAATGGAAAAAAGAAATTGCTTGAAATAATTAAACAAAAAACATATAGATTAGAAATTGGACTGCGAGACGAAAATAGTATGGCGCAGCCTGTGATTTATTACAAGAATTGAAAGATTAAGATACTACAATGTCT
Organism: Adranes taylori; assembly: GCA_009867245.2. NCBI lineage: Eukaryota > Metazoa > Arthropoda > Insecta > Coleoptera > Staphylinidae > Adranes > Adranes taylori. Next base: position 7,695 of record WYDF02005462.1, read on the forward strand.
GGAAATATTCTAAGAATGAACGGAGCCCTGTTTGTTAATTTATTACAGATGATTGATTGATGGATTTAATTAACAAAGAAACCCTCAAATTAGAGTGATACAGCAAAAACGAAATTCTAAATATTTTTACTCGACTGAGTGAGTTTAATAGCTAAGTCTAATCGGACTAGTCGCTACACGCTAATTCGCGGATGGCTTTGTTCGCTGAGTTGCCGCAAGTAAATTCGCCTTTTATAACCGCCACCTTCTATGTGACTTTATTCTGTATACTATAATGTAACTGTTATTATTTAACAGTTACCGTATGACATGTATGTAGTCAGTTTAACAATGTGTATCAATTTTTCATGGCATTTTCTTATATTGTACTTATGTATTGTTTAACCGACGTACTTACGTTTTTATTTTTATAACATAAATTATTGGATTTGTTCTGTTGGGTTAATAAAGATTTCTATTTGTAATTACCTTACAAAAAACCAATATTTTCACTTTGATATGGATGTTATTATTTATTTAAGTTGATATGGATAGATATAAAAAAAATCTACATAGGTTTTGTTTTATATCATGTACATACATTCACAAATTTTATTATCTACTAGCAATTGCCTATCTGATATCTCAAGTTAAATATCTTTGCAATTATCCTCAAGGTCCAAAATACTGTCTGAAACATTGTCTTGTACCTATGATGAAAAAAGCAGATTGGTTTGTAGTGATTACATTGACTCGAAATCATGTAGTTGAAAACTTTCTCTCTGATTTCGTTTATGAATCATAAAATTTGAATCAAATTTGGATTTTTAAAATTATTATAAAGACAAGTTATAAGGTACCATGGTCAAAAGCAACTAGATCAATTGTTGGTTAATGTAATTTATAATAAAACGTTTACTTCCAGTATACGAAAGATATACTTCTCTGAAGGGTTTAACTCATCTGAAGCCGACTGTGGGACGGTCGAGTGTATTCTGTACAATTTTAATAATTAGCGGTAAGTGCTTCTGCACTTACTTTAAAAACGACACTATATAATGTATATTCTAACTTCAACAATTATTTAAAATCCGGTTTGATTCATAAATATAAGCAAAATGGGCCGTGTAAAGTAAAAAAAATAAAATGAATAAAGTACAAACATGTCTCTATTGCAATTGAAACAAAATTTAATAAAGATTAAGAAATTTCAATATGTATATCTATATAGGTTCCATTTTTATATCATGCATATTCAACAATTGATTGTCTATTAACATTTGACTTGCGGATATTTCCAGTTTAATTTCTTCAGGGCAGTCCTCAAGTTCCAATATATCACGTGAATCATTGTTATCTTCTATTTGTTTATGCAAAATTACATCGTTTTGTCGTGTACTGTTTAAATTATTGTATTCCTTAAAATCGGAAGCTTTCTCGTCAATGTTAATTCTTCGTTTGTGATCCAACCAAGTAACAGTTTTGATATTACATACTGTACTCTCCAAAGGTTTCTCCTCTGAATCAGTTCGTTTGTGATATAAAAGACTTCCTGCGTGTGCGAAGTAATTTACATTCCATACACTTAAAAGGCTGCTGTTCTGTAAGATTTCCGTTTCTTGCAGTTTTGCAACCACATTCCGTACACTCAAAGGGCTTCTCTTTTGAATGAGTTCGTTTGTGTCTTAGAAGATTTCGTTTTACTGCAGTTTTGTAAATACATTCCGTACAATTAAAAGGCTTCTCTTCCGAATGAGTCTGTTTGTGAGTTAGAATATTTCCTTTGTACGCAGTTTTGAAGTCACATTCCGTACACTCAAAAGGTTTCTCTTCTGAAGAGAAGCCAAAAGGCTTCTCTTCCGAATGAGTCTGTTTGTGACGTAGAATACTTCTTTTGTAAGCAGTTTTAAAGTCACATTCCGTACACTCAAAAAGTTTCTCTTCTGAATGAGTTCGGTTGTGAGATAGAAGATTTTCTTTCCGTGCAGTTTTGAAGTCAAATTTTATACACTCAAAAGGCTTCTCTTTTGCATGAGTTCGTTTGTGTCTTAGTAGGCTTCCCTTTAGTGCAGTTTTATAACCACATTTCATGCACTCGAAAGGCTTCTCTTCCGAATGAGTCTGTTTGTGACTTAGAATATTTCCTTTGTACGCAGTTTTGAAGTCACATTCCGTACACTCAAAAGGTTTCTCTTCTGAAAAGAAGGGGAAACGCTTCTCTTCCGAATGAGCCTGTTTGTGACGTAGAATACTTCTTTTGTATGCAGTTTTGAAGTCACATTCCGTACACTCAAATGGTTTCTCTTCTGAATGAGTTCGGTTGTGAGATAGAAGATTTCCTTTCTGTGCAGTTTTGAAGTCACATTTTGTACACTCATAAGGCCTCTCTTTTGAATGAGTTCGTTTGTGTCTTAGAAGGCTTCCCTTTAGTGCAGTTTTATAATCACATTTCGTGCACTCGAAAGGCCGCTCTTCTGAGTGAGTCTGTTTGTGACATAGAAGACTATATTTGTGCGCAGTTTTGAAGTCACATTCCGTACACGAGAAAGGCTTCTCTGCTGAATGAATTCGTTGGTGTCGTAGAAGATATTGTTTTACTGCTGTTTTGTAACCACATTCGGTACACTCAAAAGGCTTCTCTTCTGAGTGAGTCAGTTTGTGACTTAAAAGACTTCTTGTGAGGTCTGAATGAGTTCGTTTATGTTTTACAAGATATCGCTTTACTGCAGTTTTGTAACCACATTCCGTACACTCGAAAGGCTTCTCTGCTGAATGAATTCGTTGGTGTCGTAGAAGATATTGTTTTATTGCTGTTTTGTAACTACATTGGATACACTGGAAAGACTTTTCTTCTGAATTAATTCGTTTGTGTTGGTAAAGCTGTCTTTTTACTGCTGTTTTGTAACCTTCGGTACACTCGAAAGGCTTCTCTTTCGAATGAGTCCATTTGTGATTTAGAAGATTTCTTTTGTACGCAGTTTTGAAATCACATTCCGTACACTCAAAAGGCTTCTCTGCTGAATGAGTTCGTTTGTGCTTTAGAAGATATCTTTTGCGCGCAGTTTTGAAGTCACATTCCATACACTCAAAGGGCTTCTCTGCTGAATGAGTTCGTTTGTGATCTACAAGATTTCTTTTGTGCGCAGTTTTGTAGCCACATTCCGTACACTCGAAAGACTTCTCTGCTGAATGAGTTCGTTTATGACTTAGAAGATTTCTTTTGTACGTAGTTTTGTAGTCACATTCCGTGCAGTCAAAAGGTTTCTCTCTTGAATGAGTTTGTTTGTGATATAGAAGATTTCCTTTGTGGGCAGTTTGGAAGTCACATTCCGTACATTCGAAAGGCTTCTCTTTTGAATGAGTTCGTCTGTGACTTAGAAGACTTCCTGAGTGTGCAGTTTTGAAGTCACATTCCGTACACTCAAAAGGCTTTTCTTCTGAATGAGTTCGTTTGTGTATTAGAAGACTTCTCTCTACTGAAGTTTTGTAACCACATTCCATACACTCGAAAGGCTTTTCTTTTGAATGACTTCGTATGTGTATTAGAAGACTTCCTGAGTATGCAGTTTTGAAGTCACATTCCGTGCACTCGAAAGGTTTTTCTTCTGAATGAGTTCGTTTGTGTACTAGAAGACTTCCCTTTACTGCAGTTTTGTAACTACATTCCGTACACTCAAAAGGCTTCTCTGCTGAATGAGTTCGTTTGTGAGTTAGAAGATTTCTTTTGTGCGTAGTTTTGTAGTCACATTCCGTGCACTCAAAAGGTTTTCTTCCGCTGTGATTTCGTTTATGCGTGAGCAAATGGGATTTATGTTTACATTTGACATCATCTATATGAATTCGTTCGAGAAAATTCTCTTCATTATGAATACCTTTGGAAGTTGCATTATGTATTTGACTTGTTTTGAAATCAGCATCCATGCAGTGGAAATCCTTATCTCCTACTGTATTAACTCGCTCATCTAGCAGCAAATATGGATTTTTTGCAGCTTCTAAATTATAGTCTGGTGTGGAAAGTTGTTCTTCTAAATCTTTTAACTTGGTTACATCAGCTGTTTGATAATTACATTTCACCGACTCAGATATATTCTCACCAATCGTAGCACTATAACTAGTCAGGTCTGAATAACTAGACTCTTCTAGTATTCGTCTTTCATCGGGCTGAAAATGTTCACATTGATCGCTTTTTATTTCTTTGATGTGCATCCACTCTCCTGTATTTACACTTATGGTTTCTTTCCATTTGTCATTTAAGTAATCTAGACCCAATATTTGTGTATCGGTTATTTCTATTTTAATTTCAGTAAGTGATACGTCTCGAATTTGCCCTGTGCCTATTTTTTCTGTCATGTTGCTTGCATACGTTTATAAGGTACTTTTAGCAGTCCAGCTGTTGGGACAAGAATTCTCCATTTAATATTAGTAAATAGAATATTAGATGGGTCTTCATTCTATATCCCGAGCGCACGGAATTGTACGGAATATATGTCATATTTCAAAGGTATATATCCGTTCTTTTTAAAATCCATAGACATAAGAAGATTTATAGAATGTAAATGTATATAGTATATGAGGTAACCAAATTCTTCTCGTAAATGATTATTTTATACTAAATTTTTTGCACTTAGTTATATGACATTTTGCTTAAAATAGAAGTATGAAACTTTTGTATATGAGTTTATGATGTCGCGTTTTGCGTCCCTTACTGACAATTTTTAAATTTCATAAACATAATTTTTTCGGACGGTCCGCTAGAAGCAAAAGGGTAAAATATTAATTTTAATTAACATTAATTTTTTTAAACTCATTTCATAACGTGTAATAAAGTAAGAATGTCTAATATATTAAACTGTATTGATACGTTTTAAGGAATGTCTATATACATTTCACGAATATTAATTCATAAATAACATTGTCTACATGTAAAAATAATTATAATCAAATATTGCATGACAATAAGTTACCCAAAATGGTTTTAGTTCTTTATCGGTTTATTCCTTAGTTAAAAAATTATAAAGTTAGTTACAGTTTCTCGTGAAGTTCTATATAACATTAGTTTATACTTATGCTTATTTATCTTCTATAATCCTATTCGATTGGTTTTATTTTAATTTAGTTGACGTAACATAATTATTTTCATTTATTTCCGATGACCGATTCACCTACAAGCGACACTTTACTTTAATTATCTTTTTACATACTCGTTAATAATCATTTATATTCGAACTAAATTATGGATTGTACTTTGAAGAATCAAAGTAGCTAAGTTTCTGCTATACTACTATCTGATTTTTTTCACACCCGCTCTGTAATCTTTATTTAAACGTTTCTTACAGTTAACTCGAATTCTACCAAAATTACATTCATTATCCATACACATTTTCTCTTTCCTACCGCAAATCATATCCATCTCATGTATTCCACTTAATTGTCTTTTCTATTGACTTGTTACCTACTTTTCGGCCTTAATAATTGTCAAACGAATCATAGGAGCTTTTTCCACCTTTTTACACCAGATATACTTCATACAACGGGCATTCATTTATTATAGGTTGATTGCCAATTATCTTAATGTGGTCACACATACATTAAAGTATCTCACTTGTGTTATCGATTATTTACTAATTAGATTGATTATTGCTGATTGCGCTACTATCAATTAACCAATCAGATCGTCTCCCTACAGTTACCCATAACTAGTATGAAATTACTATACTGAAGTGATCGCTTTAATTTTGTCCGCTTTGAAATCTCTTTTCCCGTCGGAACTTAATCTTTTTCTACAGTGTAATTCTAAACTGATTAAGATGGTTTTATTTATTAATTGCGTTAATTATTATTTATCTAGCTTTCAACTAGCCTACACATATTTAGATTATAACAACCCTTCACAGCATCTACTCATAGATATTGTTATTAATTCATTATCTGAAGAATATTGTAATATACGATGAATAGTTTATAACATAATGAATTATTTATTCTTGCGTTTACATCTGCCAACATTGTTCTAAAATAATTTTATTTATATGAAACTGCAATGGACCAACTCGACACCACTGGCATTAAAATTGCAACTAGACTAATGCTTGAGGTAATTTTTTAACGTGAGTGCTGTATATATTTACAATTTTTAACTATAGGAGGAAGGTAACTATAATTTACCATGCACATCTATAGGGGTAGATGTAAAACTTCGGTCCAGTGTGTGCGGGTTGGCATGCACTATAAAGATCTCTTTA
>WYDF02005473.1:0-13915 GCA_009867245.2 Adranes taylori
GTAGGAGAGGTTATTTGAGTCACATCACTACCCCATTTTTATCATATCAGACCACTATCTCCTGATAACGCACCCCTTATTGGTGATATATTCTACAACACGATGCGCAACACGTGGACGCACATTATCATGCTAGAAGATGATATGGTTCTTTTTGCGCGGTCAGCCAAATACAAGTCGCTGTTGATATTTCATTGCCGTATCCTGTTTTTGGGCGGAATTCCCCACTGTTGACGCTTATCATCTTCATTCCACCAATAACAAATCCCGTTTGAGATGATTTCCCAGTCCAGTGGATGATTCCGCTTCTGTCCTACCAAACATTGCCTTCGAAAAGTGGACGCATTTCGGTAGTACTTTGGGAGAAACACCTATCGAAATGCAAACGTTCTTTCTATTGACGTTTTTGAAGGAAAGCCACAATTCATTCCCGATGACGAGATTCCTCAGGAACGGAGTTTGCTTGTTTTGCTGCAGCAAATCGCTAAAAATTTTGATACGTTCGGCTTTATTGCTGTCGGGGAGTTTGTGAGGGATCCATCTAGCCAATTTTTGTGACGGCGTACGATGGTCGAATGGTCTACATTAAAGTCTTTGGTCTACTTTCTCGTTGTGTTTTTCCAAGGTTACTAAAAGTGCCTGATCGTCGGAATTTGATGTCGACCCCTTCTTTCTTAGTGGGATATTGTTTAATTTGTAAAAATAAAATTGCCTAATTTCACCCGGGGCATGGAAATGTGGCAATAATTTTAGAATATTAAGTTGTTCCAGTATTGGAGCAAAGTGTTTGAAATAAATTAAACTCGAAAGTATTTCATAATTCCGTATTTAATTATTGAATTGCCGAATTCAATACGAACAATAACAAAATGATATGTTGCTGACACGTTTCGGGAAAACAATTTTCCCACCATCAAAACTATTGAATATCAAAAGCTATTAGTGAGTATAAAATTAATAATTAAATGTAAAAAATGAATTACCTTAATCTCGATGTGAATCACTAGTCACATGTTAAAATTAATTCAATGAACTTTTTGGAATTATTTTATTTATTTTAATTTAAGAATAATTTTTTTTTATTTACATAATGAGAATAACAAAAAAACGAAAAACAAATTTGTTACTTTCATTATCAAAATTTTTATTAAAACCTTAAATTAAAAATAAAATAATTCCATAAAATTCATTGAATTAATTTGAACATGTGATTAGTGATTCACATCGAGATTAAGGTAATTCATTTTTTACATTTAATTATTAATTTTATACTCACTTTTGAGCTTTTGATATTCAATAGTTCTGATGATGGGAAGATTGTTTTCCCGAAACATGTCAACAAAATATCATTTTGATATTGTTCGTATTGAATTCGTCTAAATTCCACAATTCAATAATTAAATATCGAGTTTTTGGAATACTTTTGAGTTAAATCTATTTCAATCATTTTAGTCAGTATCGAAATTTCAGGAAGGATTAAACAACCTAATAGCCCCTTACACACTTACTTTAGCCCCCTACATTACCCCCCTACTCGGAGTTATCGTCTCATTAATGGTAACTCCGCCATTAGAATCTTAAACATCTTAAATGTCCAACAAAACTGGCCAATAAAACTTTTGACATATGAAAATGAAATTGTATTTATTGAACACTGCTCTATGTATGTATAATATTTTTAAGGACGAATAGTTCAATAATTGTCTTAACCAAAGATAATTTGGTTTTTATTATAAGTTGTGATATTTCATGTGTGATGGCTTATGGCGAGTCTTCGTTTGTTGAATACTGAATTTGAATCTTAAGAATCGCGAACCAGACGTTAAATTGGTTACAAAACTAATAGCATCATGTAATCAAAAATAACACCAGCTTGAACACGTCGGAGGTGTTTCTCGAGGAGGCGTTAAAGCATCATAAGCATTATAAGTATTTGGGTCGAGTAATGAACATGTCAAAATGATTACTGAACTATAGAATGAATGAACTATGAATGAACTAAGAAAGAATGAACTATAGATAGCTGCAGAAAGAATGAGGTTGATATGGAAAAGAATGTTTGGTGAATCAGTGCAAATAAGAATCAGGGTGATATAGTTCTTCAGGAATTAGGAAAATATAAGTGTTGGATAAATGGAGTGAAAAAGATGGTTAATTTTGAGAGGAAGCTATTGAATGGTGAAGGGAGTAAGTTAGTGAAGTTAGTGTATATGGAAGGAATGATGAAGAAGGGAAGTGATATAAGGGTGAACGAAGGGATATGGAGTAGAATAAATGTGAATAAGAGGATAAAATACTCGACGAATAAATTGTTTGAGAAGATGGTGGAAGGCAAGGAAACAATGAATGAAGTAATTGAAAGTATGAGGTATGTGGAACGGCATGAGATGGATGGGAGGTTAGGTGCTAGTAGGTATAATATTTAAAAATTCAGTATTCAACAAATATGGAGACGTAGTAGATTGTCAATCGATCAAAACGTAAAGAATTTTAATCATAATTTATTTCATATGTGTTTTGTCGAATTTAAACATGACTTGTGATGTTGTGAACAATTTTTTAGCTTGGTAATGCTGCTTCCCGAAAACGTTCGGCTTCTTGATAACTTGTTCCCGAAAACGTTCGCTAATACTAATTTTAAAATAAACGTGGATGAAGGTGACAATTTATTCCATATAATTTAATATTTTCGATATTAAATTCACGTGCTCTCTGGTTTTCAAGTGATTAAAGTGCTAGGTTGCTTCTCAATCTTCTTATTAACTGCAAAAGATAGTGGTGTTTTATTTTTGCCCATTTTTATTTAATATATAGCAACCGGGAGGCCCCCCCCCCCCCCAGGGCTCCGGACCCTGGTGCAGTTGCACCACGCCACTGATAATGAGCATTATATATCTTTAGTATTTGTTACCAAAACAACATTTTCAAAATTTATTGTTATTAATCAAAACAGAATATAGTGAAAATAGTTTTCCATTTTCAGACGTAAATACGAAGTTACTAATTTTCATAAAGGAACTCATAACACAGTATTATTTGTCTGGTCAGAGTCACAAATATTAGGTTTCATTTATATCAAGCCTGGTATCGGAAAGTACAAAAGTTTGGAATGTTCTCCATTTATAAGAAAAATGTTCTCCATTATAAAATCAAGCGGGGAAAAACACCGTGGACGTTCTTAAATGCGTAGCATAAGAAGTTTTGGAAAACAAGAAGTCTTTGCGAGTAGTTGGCGCCGATTTCGATATTAACTACATGACGTTACAGAGATTTTGTAAAAACTATAGAAGCGAAATAATGATCATAAGATTTCTATTCTTTTTAATTTAGGGATGTCTATAAAAAACCTTAATTTCTAGGTTTGGAGCAATCCTTGCAGATAGGATATAGACGAAATCGCCAAGTGCTACCAGATGAAATGGAAAATGAATTAGCTGAATACCTAATTCATCAATCCAAATTATGCTTTGGATTATCCACAAAAGAAATTCATAACAACTGGATCAAAGATGAAATGGCCTCAGGTGACTGGCTTCCAGGTTTTCTTAAGCGACATCAAACATTATCCCTCAGGACTCCTTAATCGACTAGCCTCAGTCGCGCTACAAGTGTTAATAAACGTGAAGACTTTTTTTCTCGTCCGCAAGAGGTCGTAGATCGTACCAAATTTGAACCTCAAGCCATATACAACGTCGATGAAATGGGCATAACTACTGTGCAACAGCCAGACAGAATTATTGCAAGAAAGGGCATAAAACAAGTGGGTTTCCTAACTTCCGCTGAAAAGAGTACGCTAGAAATATTTTGTTTTGCTGTTAGTGCCAGCGGAAATTCAGATCCCCCAATGTTCTTTTTTCCAAGAAAAAACTACACGAATTATTTTGTTAACAACGGCCCTCCAGGATACATTGGATTTGCCAATGTATCCTGATGATTTATTTATATATTTAAACCACTTCAGCAAACATGCCAGATTATCTCTGGAAAAAAAGCGATTATCTTGATATTGGATAACCATGAATCTTACCTCTCATTAAAATGTATTTCTTTGTGCAAAGAAAATGGGTTGTGGTAATTTCTCTACCACCACACTGCTCCCACAAACATTAACCATTGGATCGGTCGGTATATGTGCCTCTTAAAATATGTATTAATAGTCCATGCGACTAATGGATGCGCAATCACCCAGGGAAAACTATGCCAATTTATGACATAACCCACATTGCGTAAGACGCTCTTTCTCTGGCAGTAACGCCAAAAAATATTCAAGCTGGGTTTGCAGTCGCTGGAATTTTTCCTTCAATAAAAATATCTGTTCCGATGATGAGTTTCTTCTTGCAGCTGTTACAGACCGTCCAAATCCGGGAAATGATTTGAAAGCAGACGTATTTCTGAACGACGTTATTCCAGAAATACAGATCGGTAGTCCAACCAACCATATTGAAACCCAAATTACCACTAACACTTCACCGTCTAAAAGAGATTCACTTCCAATAGCACGCAGTACAGATTTAGAACCTGTAAATTTACCTGGACCACCACATATTTTTCTCCAGAAGATTTCAGACCAACACAGACGGCTGAAAAACGAGTAGCTACACGATAAGGGCGAAAACCTAGTCGATCAGACATCTGTACAGATACTCCAAATAAGGAGGAATTAGAAAATGACAAAAAGAGAGAAGAATTGAAAGAAAAAAGCTAAACAATATGGTGCCAAGATAAATATATGTAAAATTAACGCTAAAGCTAAAACTATTCATGCTAGTAGCAGTTCTGAAGATGAAGGTGAAACTTTCTGTTTAATTTGAAGCTAACTTTTTTCTAACTCGTTCAAAAGAAAAATGGATGCAATGCACTACTTGCTTCAAATGGGCTAATGAAGAATGTACAGATAAAAATCCATATTTCGTCTGCATTCAATGCAATTCCGACGACGATATATAAACGAGTAGGTTTTATCACAATCAACACCATAGTGTTACAACGAACCCCAGGTCGGGGCAAGCTGCGACATTTGAAGTAACATTTTTTTAAAAAAGAAATTTGTTCTTTTTTATATTTTTTACAGATAAATATTCAAATAAAATAAATATGTTCAAGGAAACTTAATAGTCTTATCTAGATATATAAAAAATGGTACGTAACAATTATCACAACCAACCCCGTGTCCCCTATTATTAAAGTACTCGAAAAATATTGATGTATATTTTTGGCTGATTGTGTAGTATTTCTTCTTTGAACCATTTGTAATGAGAGAAGTGTTTGATTTGCTCTCCAATGGGCTGTAGTAATTTCTCCAGTATCAGTATTTATTACATCAAGATCACCTTGATAAAAGGTTTCTACTTTACTTTCCCGCAAAATAGTACACAAATAGCAGCATGCTAAACTATAATGACAGCTTTTTCTGGTCACACATTTATCTCCCTTAGCAAGTTTCTGAAACGAGAGGCAAATATCCCGAATGCATTTCGATTACGCGACGAGCTCGGAACAATCTGTAATGAAAAATAGCCTTAGTATTTCCCAGGTTTCTTCAAATAAAAGGTTTCTTCATATTATCAGTAAGTTTAAAGGCAACATCCGCAACCAAAACAAAGGGTGTTTTGATATTACTATGTGGTAAATTTTCTGGCTTGGGAATTCCAAGTTCCTTATTTACTATTTTTTTTATAGAATATTTGAAAGTAATCCTCCATAGGGCACTCTTCGTTTGTTTCTTCGTTGTGAGAAGCTCACAGTATCTACCATTATGAATTCGTAATTGGCATTTACGACGGTCATTAGTATAACGACGGTTCTACGGTCTAAGTGAATTCTTATAACCAAAATAGTAGGAGCCACTTCCTGCTAGTTTATGTATATAAATATGTTTGCCATCTACAGCACTTAAACAATGCAGAAAGTTCCATCTCTTCTGAAATTGACTCGCAACAATCTTCCATTCATTTTCTGTTCTTGGAACTTGCAAAAATTGTTTTTTTTTACTAAGCTTTCCTCAATAATGTTCCTAAGTGTTAGGTAATTTTTTTTGTTTTAGGTTCCCAGGGAATTTAACTCACCAGCCTCAGAAAGGTATATACGAGGATTGTTTGATAACTACATGGCCAAACAAAGAACACGTGTTTTATTTAGCGCAAAAACATTTTTCAATACAGTCTCCTGCTCGATCAACACACTTATTCCAACGATATTCCAAATTAGCAATGCCTTCATTGTAGGTCGATGAATCCCATTCCCCGAAAAAGCTATTTACAGCAGCGATTACCTCAGGATCAGACGAAAATCTATTTCCGTCGAGCCATTTTTTCAGATGTGGAAATAGATGATAATCGCTGGGAGTCAAATCTAGGGAATTGGGAGAATGAGGAAAATCCCACTCATTAATTTTGGCAATTGCGTCGCAGGCTTGTGCGCAGGTGCGTTATCCTGATGGAAAAGCACTTTCTTCTTTGACAAATGAGACCGTTTCTCTTTGATTTTGTCGCTTAATTGTTGCAACAAATTGGCATAATATTCGCCATTTATTGTTTTCCCCTTTTCTAAGTAGTCGACCAAAATAATTCCATGAGTATCCCAAAACACAGTTGCCAAAACCTTTCTTGCTAACTAGTAGGTTTTGTAACAATCAACCCCATAAGTGTTACAACAAACCGCAGCTTGGAGCAAGTTGTGACATTTAAAGTCACATTTTTTTGTTGTTAATCACTATGTTTGTATCGCGTGAAATTTGTTCGTTTTTATATTTTTTTACAGATAAATATTCAAATAAAATAAATATGTTCAATCAAACTTAATAGTCTTATTATGCAGATCTATAAAAAATTGTACGTAAGAATTGTCACAACCCACCGCGGTGTCCTCTAGTCATTTTCTCTAAAAATAGGCTTTTTATTAGCAACGAGCAAAATATTAGCAACGAGCAAACTCATATGATTTTGGGCTTGTATAATTCTTACATCAAATGTCAATTTAAAATAAGAATGATACAAAGAGCTTTGATTAGCGATAGAATACATTAAGAGTTATTTTTGAAATTTCGTATTTTTTAAGGAAGATAGATAAATTGTTCTTTTAAACAGAGCTGCACATTTGCACCCTGCCAGGTAAATGTTTTTAATAATAGTGGACCAAAGCACTCGAATCGTTGTAATAGAATAATAATCCTTTATGACAATTTTACTCAGATATATCACCTTCCCCTTAAATTATTTTGTCCAAAGTTAATTACATACATTCAGGTCGGTGCTGGTTCAAGTATCCGATCTTTGCTGAATACCGTTTGTAGCTTTTTTTGATGTGTTATTTATTAAACGAATTTTGGTTTAGTGTTGTATTCCTAATATATAGTTTTTCATCAGCTCATTTGCATTTGCTTATTAACTCGTCATAATTTATATAATACTAATTGTGATTAATAGTCACGTGAGTAGAGGTATATAACCAAATAAATTTATAACCAACTTTCCCTTTCGCCAAGCCGAGTGCAGTTGCCAATGATGATTTTGAAAATAATATTTTATTTGAACAATAACATTCGGTCTTGAGTGCAAGAATCCTGCTGCCTTTTTGAATATGGAAATTGAATAGTAGGCAAGTCTACTTAGGAAAAGAAGTATAACTAGAAAAGTTTTTATAGAACTGAAAATTATTGCTGAGTTTTACAATAGGCAAATTTTGACCATAATTATATTTAATTACACCAAAATCGCCAGCCAATTTGATTAAAAGGATATTTAGATGCAATTTATAGAAAAAATAAACAGAGCTTTAGCATCAATAGCAAATTGGTTCTACCAAAAATAGCATAATTTAAGTTCGGTTCTCCAAAAACTGTAACTGTATCAAAGTTTCTCAAAACAACTCCAACATGTTTTTATTACATTTTAAAGAGTATACCACTTGTTTGTGAGCGAACGTCAAGCTAGCCATTGGTGGTATACGCAACGAAATATTGTTAATCGTATAAAGTATATTCATGATGGTGGAAAAAAGGAAAAAAGTCTTAGACAGGTGTGAACATAGACGGCAGGCAACTGGAAAAGTTAGGTGATAAAGGAGCAAATAGAAAGACTGTTCTATTGCAATAGTTTGTAGCTTCTATAAAGAGCGATAGTTATATATACATTGGGAAATAAATAACGATCGAAGGCAGGACACAGTAGGGGATTAAAGTTAAGTGGAAATGATAGTAAGAAAGAGATAAAAAGAGTTGTAAATATAGTAGGCTTTAAAGCAAGCATTTAAAACGCTGTTATTTTATGTCGGAGCCATTTACACAAACAAGACTAAGGTTACCAATAGTGGATTGTTTTGTAAAGTTAATACAATGTTGTTGGAAAAGTGAAGCGGAGAAAGGGCACAATGTCAATGCACAAATAGGAAGAGGTCAACGAATAAAGACAGAGAGATAGAGAATCTAGGAGGGATGATGCGGCAGATGATGAGGGTGCATAATGATACATTAAAAGAGCTGAACGGAATGAAGGAAAAAGCAAGAATGATGAAGAAGGTGAGTGAGGAAACAAACAAAATTTTGAAGGAGAATGAGGTAACCAGGAAAAAAGATATGAAGGAGATGGAAAAGAGAATGATTGAAATGAAAGATAGAGAGGAGGAAAGACAAAGAACAGAATGTAAATGAAGATAGTAGTTGTTGGTTTGGGAGAAGAAGTGAAAACCACAGAAGAGATACAGAAGAAATTGTTCGATAATATGGGCATTGGTATAAACATTGTGGATATGTACAAATTGTAAAACAAAGAAAGGAAGGAAAAGCTATATCAATGGTAATCTAGCTGGAGAATTTTGAGTAAAAGAAGGAGGTTATGAGAAAAAAGACAAGCTCTTCGGTACGCGAATATACATCGTCAACGATCTAACAAACAAACAAAGAAGGAAAGATGCAGAATAGAATAGGAGACGCAGCTGCGGATTTAAGGAAGGGAAAAGAGAGAGTAAGGTTGGCAGACAGGCAGGCATGGACATGCAGAGAAAAATGGATATGGTGTGGGAAGGAGGAAAGGTTAATTAAAGGAATTAAAAGTGGAAGAGGATATGCGAGGAAAGAAGAGAGTACCGTAAGGTAAGTCTGAGTGAGGAGTGGGGAAGAGGGGTTGATAAAAAGTGGAAGAGAAACAATGCAACGAACGGAACTACAGAGGTGACAGAAGATGGGAGAAGAATGAAAGTAAAATATTAATTTGTATATTATATTATTTTGTTCATTGATATAGTTACGTGTTTTAATATAGCTTTGATAATGCCAATAAAGGTTATTTACTATACTTACTATACTAGTCTTTTTATAATTCCATGAATATGCTGTATAATATAATTTGTCTAACTCAGGATTTTCAAAATATTTTAGTTTTGTTCTTTCTCTATTGAGACTAACGAGAACTTTTAATATGGAATATATGTCCAAATGGTACTGCAACTTGAGGATTTGCTGTTAGCTAGCTGCACATTTCTTGTTGGAAGGCAATAGTTTGAAAAATGTACCAGAAAATTAATTAGATATAAAATAAAGAAAAATTATGTTGATCAATACAGTTGGCACCAACTGAAGCCTGGCGAACCAATTGCAGCCCCAGCTTCTAGACTTCTGACATGGTTTGTTATGATTATATCTCTTTCAGTAGTCATATGTGAGATACGTGTTACACGTGCTATACGTACTTGTGATACGAATGAATGTGTGGAGTTCACTTGTTTGAATTTGTTTCTCAGCACTTATTTTTTTCGTCACTTTGAATCCGAAAGCATATCTGGGACAGGCATGTCTGAATTCTTTACGCACATAAGCATATTGTGAATGTCGTATTCGTGATGTTTACTGCGAATTTTCAATATATTTTTTATCATTTCGTGAGCATGGACTAGAATAACAAATATATATTATATAGCTCATAAAATTGTATCATACGAAGATAGATAGCTGGATATATAAAGTAGGTTTAGTATTCTTTACAATAATAGTCTTCAAATCAAAAACTAGTAATAAATTAATAGTACTAGTAAATACATTAACTTATAACTTACGCTTGCTCAGGTTTTTAGCATATAACAATTTTAAGGAATAAATTTACAACGAATATTCAAGTATAACTAAATTTAATTCTAGGGAATGTTTCCATATAAATAAAAGTGAAAATGTTGCTTAGCCTTGAATTAAAGGAGCGTATTACCCACCAAATTTTGAAAACTATTTTCATGCTCTTCAAAAATTCTTAGTTATTTAAAATCCAAGTACTAAAACCAGTACAGATCATCTGATGAAGTGGCCAAAATCATGACCCAATTAAACAACCACAAAACAAGGTATAGCAGTTTGTAATAAAATTTCGGGAGAAACATTCAGAAATTCTACATACGTTCAACACAGAAGTTTTATCAATTTGTTGTTAGATTCCTCTTTTAATAATCCGTTTCCACTTATCACTATTTTAAAAATACATCAATCAAAATGTTACTGGATACATTTTGTTTCACATTAAAAAATTATCACCTGAAGATTAGCCTCTAATTATTCACAAGTGAAGAAAAAAAAACTAGACATCAAGAAATCGAAATGAGCACTTAAGAAAGAGAAGGGAGGAGATGACAGTGGAAATAAATTGAGTTGAATCTAAATAAGTATACTATAAAAGGAGCAAAGTTGACTTGATTCGAAATGAGATGTTGAACAATATTACGACTTTAATGTCTAAGCTCATGGATATTAGACACACACGCATGACGATTGGAGAAAAAATATCAGAGATAAGGAGTAGAATGGGATTAAGGAGAACGATATGTTAGAAACAAGTATACAGGTACTAAAAAGAATGGAAGACGTGAGGCGAAAACTGAAGAGAAAATGTAATATAATAATTCAGGATGTCAAAGAAAATAGAAGAGAACTATGAAAGCGGAAGATGATTTCAATGCAAAAAATGGAGATAGCTGTAGAGTGGAATATGTCTCTGTTGAGAGATGTTATAAATAATAACACATAACACTCTTGTGCGGTACCTAGTTATAATATATAGTGTACTTACTGTGTTTGAGATGTGTAATTGAGATCTTAGTTATAACGTGTAGGATATTTGTTCTTATTTTCTTCCAGAAATATATTCCACGTTAGCCCATTTGTGTTCCTAGTGTGAAATATTGCAGAATGGGATTAAGGAGAACGATATGTTAGAGACAAGTATACAGGTACTAAAAAGAATGGAAGACGTGAGGCGAAAACTGAAGAGAAAATGTAATATAATAATTCAGGATGTCAAAGAAAATAGAAGAGAACTATGAAAGCGGAAGAAGATTTCAATGCAATAAATGGACATAGCTGTAGAGTGGAATATGTCTCTGTTGAGAGATATTATAAATAATAACACAGGTGGGATTCTTGTACGGTACATAGTTATAATGTATAGTGTACTTACTGTGTTATTTTAATTGAGATATTAGTTATAACGTGTAGGATATTTGTTCTTATTTTCTTCCAGAAATATATTCCACGTTAGCTCATTTGTGTTCCTAATGTGTAATATTCATGGGAAGGTGATCAAAATCTGGTTGGTACCTAAAACAGGACATTGCGGAATGCAGGATAGGGAAAATGAGAAATTAATAGGGAAATTGTAGTTTACAGTTAACTAAACAATAATTTACGTTAAGTTAACTTACATAGTCAGGATCTTATGATGTAATGTATCGTGTCGATAATTTATTTATTGTACTATGTATCTAACTTACAATAGTAATCTACTGGCTAATCATTTATATTACGAGCCGTCTTTGTTTTTCCTGGCAATGTTATGTTTCTGTTCAATGTCTATACGTTTCTTACGTTTCTTTTACGAGCTGTTTATTAGGACTGACTGTTTTTGTTGTTTCTACATAATACTTTCACACATTATGTTTTTGATATTAAACAAAAATGCATGTTTATTAATTTGTTTAGTTTCTCAATTTTGCTCAACTAATATTAAATATTTTTAATCCATTAGAATTTGATGAATATTTAATTGAGGTGACATCTTAACACATCAAAGAACATAGATTTCTTTTTACTAATCAGTGTTCAATTCTGTTGTATAAATTAGAGGGCTAATTTATTATTATGGTTTACAGAATTGAACAGTTACATATAAATAACTTTAACTTTAACAACTTGTAAACCCTACAGGCTTTTTTTGTACCTGGAAAGTTGCGGATTCTTTATTTGAGTTTATTTGAGTGATATATTTGAAGTACGGTGGAGTATGATGGAATCATCCTCACGGTACCTCCTTGTATTGTAGCTTAACATTGTATTTCAATAAAGCAAAGTAACATAATATTATTTTTATAATTTCAAAAATATATGATATTTTTTCCTAAGTCATGACTTAGAGAGTATCTTCAATCTAAGATAATATTTGGTAGTACTGCTGCAAACCAATAGTATTATGGATGACACACATTTTGTGCTTCATAGTATTTTGTTATTCTAAGCTACGCGTCCACATTAAGAGCAATATACGTAACAGAAATGAATTATACTATGCTGAATAATAAGAATGTCTAATTGATTAACTTACTTTGAAAACTGTAGTCTGCTTCATAAGATTTTACACAAATTTAGGCATTCCATCATCTGAACGTCAAGTACCGGTAGCATCTGAAATTAACTTGAAATTTATTGAGGCGAAACGCGATGGAGGCAGGTTTATGACCAATTGTATTCCTACTCCTTCTCAAAGCTACATGAATCGTTAATAATCTGATTTATTAATTCTAATTGTCTCTGTGCATGCTACCAATTCCACAACTTGCGCATAATTGCAAACAATTAAACACGTTCCATTTCAAAATAGGTAGTATTCGAAACAGATTTACTTTGTTGTCATCGATATTTATCTATTATTACGTTTATTGGTGCTGCTCAAATATTTTAAATATGCGGTATTATTTTAATTGGATATTATTATATTGAGTAATAATGAGAAGATCAGATAATATAAATTTCAAAATTATCAGTCAAAAAACAAAGAAATTATCAAATTATAAAAATAGTAGGTATATACACTACTGACACAAACTATGAGACGGGTTAAAACTTTTTAGTTGTGAATGCATACGATTATATTTTTCTTGTGAATATTAGGATGAAAATATGATCCAATTTTTTTTGTGGACAATTAATCTATAGCAAAATTAAAAGATAGGATAATAATATAGATATCCTTGTCCAACAAAAGATATATACTGCTGACAAAAAGTGATTTGTATGCAATGAATACAATCACGTCCAAATTGAACTTCTATTTTCAAAGATCAGCTTGATGATCTGCGACCAAATATGTTGAAGGATCAACTAAAATTAATCCGCCTCTATGAGGGTCGAGTGGGTTAGGATTCTTAATTTTGATATGAGCGAATATAAGTTGGGATTTTGATATTAAAGATGTTTATTTACAAAACTTTATTAATTAAACAACAAAATCTGTAAAATGCACAAGTGTAACTTTTTATGAATGCAAAGGGCTTAAATGTGAAAAGAAAGGATTTATGTTTAAAGGTCTAAGTGAGAAAGATTTTGAAATGTAAACTTATAAATGATTGAATGCTTTTAAAGGTTCTTATTATTTAATTATTGAACATGTTCTAGTAACTCTTTTTATTCTTTCTAATATACTTAAACAAAAATTTAATCAACAATGTGATCAACTAAATATACTTGAGCGATTTTGAGCTGTACAAATTTTTTGTAAAAACTTTTTGGTAGCGCTTCTGATTTGCTTTACAATGATACCACATATGATACGTCTAGCTCTTCATTTCCAAGATATGACCCTTAATAACTTAAAATTTTGTAACTTGTCGCCATGGCAACCGACTTTCAACCTATGGAACTGAATTTTACGCAAAGCGGACACGAAGA
>WYDF02005484.1:0-13915 GCA_009867245.2 Adranes taylori
AATCAAGAGCGGCCATAGGCCGCGGCAAATCGGACAACGAAGGTGTCTGCGCCGTAGGCAAATACGGGGACCGAGGGATTCATGGGTTAGATTAATGTTGTTTAGGTTTACCCTAAACACTATTGTGCTAATTGAATTTAATAGACGACTTATAAGGTGACAGTCAAAACTAAAAGGCTCAACTTTTGTTTTATGCAAGATGTAACAAAACATAGGACTTCCAGTATATGAAAGATGGGGTGGCGATCTCGTCCACGAATTTTTTATCGTCGATCGATAATGTATACAGTAGGCATTTGATCCGCACCACCCCATATAATTATTATAACTTTTAAGAATTTATGGCAAACTTTGCAGAAAATTTATGGCCAGTCTCTTCTTTTCTAATAAGAGTTGTTTCTTCGAATTATAATTACTCTGTTCTTTTCCTGTTTATAAAATGCAATATCCGTATCAGAAAGTGTCAAAATCACTTCTCTTCATTTTCTTATCTACCTCTAGATTTTTTCGATTTCCACCTCTTTTGTTTCTAATGGTTCCACATGCTAAAATATCTTCAAGCTTTAGCTTTCTAATATTTTTTCAAGTATCTTCCTATTCTCTAATAAATTTACTAAAATTTGACTTTCCTAATAATTTTATTGAGTTGAAAAAGTTTCCGAAATATATTATTCTTTTTTAACCCCACTCTGACTTTGTTAGGTCTGGGGTACGATGTACGCGATGAGCGTTGAGAGGTACAGCGGCAAGGCAGTAGAGCGACAGAATGCTTAACGGCGCTTGTTACGATACAGAGCGGCTAGGTGGTAACTTTCATCGTCGATGTCATGGCGTAAACTAGTTAAACAGTAGTTATTTAAGTAAACATGTTTTATTGAAAACTAAAAGGAAGCGTGGCATTCATCCCATAAACAGGAGTAGAATGTTTTATGGAGAGTCCCTTTAATCGACATATCACCAATTGCACATTGAGCAGGATTGTTTCTATAATTACTAAGAAATAAGATGCATAAAAGCACAAAAGAAAATCCATCAAAAGGTACAAATAGATTTCTTTGGATTCTTATTACGTACTCAACACGGAAAGCAAGCTTGTTTAAAACTTTTATTAAAACTTGTCTATTGAAGTTTGTGCGAATTATGGTCTACAAAATACGTCAACTAATAGATGTAATTTCCATGACAAATCGTCCATTCTTAATCAAAACAGTTAACACAAATTGCTGAACTTTTGCTGAACACAAATTGCTGAACTCACCACGACATTAATGGCTAATAAAGGCGAACAAACTAAGAAAGCTTCCTTCCAATTTCTTTTTCTTCAACGGTAAACAATCTCAATGTGAGCTTATAGTTTCCAACTATTCCAATTAAGAATACTAAACGATCTATTTGAATAAACAACTATTCGAATATTTTTGATTTTTTCAATTAGATATTAAAGTAAAGTTATTAAATATACGTATGTGGAAAATATCTTAGAAATAGGGAAGTCACTGTATACAGAAAGGGTGTCTACTAACCGCCTTCGACTCTCTGTCACATTCGAATGACAAATTAAAAAATCTTATTTCCAATAAAAATCCCAAAGTACACCTTTATATACACATTATAAATAAAAACGACAGAAAAAAATCAAGGAAATTCATTCACAATACAGAAATACATACTTAAAAAATAATAAAGCATTAAATGTGTTAAATTTTAATGAATTTCTAAGTTTCGTTTTAATTGTGCAGACTGTCGAAACGGCTTTATAACTAGCTATGTATAATATTGCTAATTTATCAGTCCTTTTGTAGAATGCATCAAGACTTCTAAAATCCGTCAGGATTTTTTTGTCATCGAACGAACTAAGCTTCTCAACAATTCAAGAAATTGCAACTTCCAATTTTTTTTTGGAGATCTGCACTTTGGCCTAACAATTCTAAATTACAGACGGACGAATTTATTATTTCATTTAGACATACATCTTGATATTTTCTGCATTAGATTTACCTTTAATTTCAGACAATCCCAACACCTGGAGTTGTAAACTCTTGTTGTCAATTGAAATGTTACATTCAAATATCTGATAATAGAAATATCGTTCCATTCATCTACGGTGGTAGAAAATGACCGGATTTCTTTTTTAACGTATCAATCTTGACCCTCAGTTCATTTTTCTTCTCTTCATAAAATTCGATAATACATTTTGTTACAGTAGTTGGATTTCTTGGCATTTTGAATATTTTCGAATTAACGTAACCATTGACACTTGGCAATAGCATTGATTTACATACCATTCACAGCTACGACTCGAGATAAAATCTCATTCAAAGACTCCTTGTCTATTTTTTACAAAATTCAATATTTGGTTTTGGTTTTCAGTCTTCTTCTTATTTTCATTTTCAATTGAGCCCTCGTTCTTCTTTAATTTTAGTTGTAAAGTTTTATCTTATTCACAAAAATAGTGGAGCTCACGTACTAAATAAACAAAACTTGTAGTGGGGCTAATTGTAATTTTATTAATTAATCAATATTTTACGAGTTAAATTTATGTAAATTTAAAGAGAGATAAAAGATTGAACGTATATAAATTGATTTTTCTTCTTCCTGAATTAATGGCACCACCATCTCTAATTTGGTCTGTGAATGACTATCGATGACCGATATCTTGTCTTTGATGTCTTGTCCTCCAGCCTAGTTGATTGGCGAATCGTGAGGTGAATTTCAGTTGGTATAACGGTGAGATAGGAAATATTTTATAGCAAATGAGTTAATGAA
This sequence comes from Adranes taylori, assembly GCA_009867245.2. Lineage (NCBI taxonomy): Eukaryota > Metazoa > Arthropoda > Insecta > Coleoptera > Staphylinidae > Adranes > Adranes taylori. The sequence continues at coordinate 2,767 of WYDF02005484.1, forward strand.
ATAACTGCGCGAAAGATTGCTTGAATACAAAGAACATAACAAAACAACAGCACTGAAATAATAATAGATATATTTGCGTATGTAACAGATACGCAAAAGCAAATCTATTCAAAGAAATTGCAACTCCCTGAGACTGGTATAATTGGTGATGAGTGGTTATTAAACGATTATAAGTGGAGTTGAAAACGTTGTACATCGTTTCTTTTTTAGCCAGCGCGCTCAATTGTAGAGTAGTTGCGCTACAACGTATTTTGGGGTTGAAACAGCAAACGGATTTGTTTTGTAATCAACTATTCATGACTGCACTATCGGCTGCCTATATTACGTAGCTGGACCTCTACAGTGTGTTTTAACTGAAAACAATCTGTTTTAAAAAATAAATTAAGAAGGTAATTATTAATTACCGATTGGTGTTCCTTAAAAATCAGGATCTCTTTTTATTTCACAATTGAAATATATGTTTACTCAAAACGGTATTGGCAGTTTCGCTAATGACTGTTTACTTTAAAACTTACTGAAAGCTAGTGACCAAAATATACAAGCATAATAAGTTTCTTTTTCTTTTATTCTAGTCACTTTCGCTCTAAGAATCCACCCGTTTGAAGTATTTTTTGTATGAAAGCTGTTGTAAATATTGAATAATAATAAATGAAGAATTTTGCAAGCAAATACAATAAAAGACTGCTAGCGTGCTGGCGATGGTCTTACATATTTGATTGGTTTTATGGTACATCCTAATGTCTTTAAATAATATTCCAACTATGTAATTTAACTTCAAATATGAAGGAATAAAATTCGAATAATTCTACAGATAGTCGAATAATAAATAGTAAAAAACGGCGAATATATTCGATATACGAATATTCTGCATGGAAGCTTGATGCATACATTAAGTTCAAAGTTTAACGCGATCACCGCAAAAGCTCGCTTGTGTCCCCTAAATTTTAATTCGTTCGTAACCTTAAAATGTTAAACCCAAGACACCAATTCGAATGCTTCCGCTCTACCGTTTTTTATGTAAAGTACCCTTAACATTGGTATATCAAGAAAGTTCAAAGTATTGTAGAATGATTTAATTTCTCTTTTATATGCGATGATATATGTGAAACAAATATTTTTTATGGAGAAGAAAAATCGTAAATTATTTCGGGATAATAAAGTGATATTATTATGTGAACAAAAAATATATTCCAAGTCGCGAAAAAATATATTCCAAGTCTAAATTAAAACTTTACCATTAAAATGTTAATTACTACATATATACGGGAATACAGAGTAGAATTAAATTCTGAACGTAATGGTCAAGCATCAACCGATATGAGCACGTCGCGACATTAAAACTATAAAATGTTACGACTTTTATAGAGCGTGAAATGACACGAATACGATTTTAAAAGGTAAAATGCCTTTCCTGTCTTTTCAATTTATGTATTTCGTTGAATTGTTCAAGTGTGATACATTTTATGATGTGTCAAATATTATAATTCCATAATCATATTTAATGAGTCTTAATTTTATGAGTAATAAAAAGTTTACATATATATTTCTGTTCTTTAGATATCGAAACATAAGTGAGTTTATTTATTCCATGTTGAAACCAAGAGTGACACATCAAAATATATCACTTTGAGTTATGATCTTCTCAAGATTTAAATTAATTAAAATATCCGGCGACATCCACCAAATTGTGACACCGCGTTTAATAGGGTCGTCACTGGGGGTTTTGCTCAAAGGTAGTTAAGAGTAAAGCATTTAAATTTAAGGTTGTACTCTGGAAAATAAATTAAAGATTACTTTTAAATTAGTTAAATTTAAATAAACAATTTCTCTGCTTTGACAAAATCATTCAGTTAGACGGCTAAAAGTATAGCAACAATTTATTTAAATATAACTCATTTAAATAACAGATTCTACACAACCCTCTTATTTAATGATTATTTTACTTTAACAATTTTACATCTTATTATCAACCGTTGCACACATATTGAATATAATTATTTAATAGGTCTTACATTCTTGTGCCAATACCGGACGCTGATATGAGAAACTTACTAAATAACATATTTTACGTAAACAAGACTTGAATATTATTTTAACACGTTCATCGGCACGACAATTTCAGCATAATTTTCGTTTAGGTCATAATAATTTTATTAAATACTTTAGATAATGCCTCCGAAAGAAAGTCATTGCTATATAGTAAAAATTGTTTATTCATTCAATTTTCCAAAATAACTACATTTTCTTTGTCACACTATACTCTATTAAATAAGTACAGGCTGACTATTAAAGGCCGACATGGTCTCTATTCATAACTACAGATATAGCAAAAACAAAGTAAACTGAAAATAATTGGGCGAAAATATAAATTTAACTAAACAAAACAAACACTAATACAACTAAGGAAAAATAATACTATAAGTCAACAAGTTTAAGGAGCATGAAAACACTCAAAAACATGTGCTACAAATACAAAAACACTCATAATGAAGCTGATGAGGTAAAGTAGTAGGTATTTCTATGTTGAATAATAATAGTTTCTCATTTTCTCAAGAGAGGACTCCATATTCACAAGATGGCGGCGGAAAATGTAGAACTCTGTATGTCGGTAGTGTCGTGAACCTACGTCAGTCCCTCCTTAGTACTTGCACAGGGCAAGAGAGGGTTCTACTTGTACCAAATACTTGCAAATATATATATATATATCAGTCAAATATAAAAATAATAAGTAAGCACAAACACAGTTGTATATATCTAATTTCTAAATAATTAAAATTTAATTCACCCACTATCTACATATTGAAGACGCAAGTGTATTTTAAATGCGACTAAACTTGAAAACTCCATAATAATAAAAAAAAACGTTATCTTGTTCAATATTTTGTTGGTTTATACCATGTTGTCAAGTTTAAAAAAAAATTATAATGTTTCTATTTTATACATAAACAAACATCATATGTAGATGAATGTTAAAGAATTAGATATTAGTTTTTCTTTAGATTTATTTATCTAACATAGTATTATATTTTTACATACCACTCGTATCAAACACACTCGTACGACCACGAACAAATATCCATCTATTGGCTATCTATCTCAAACTCACTTTCATCCTCAGAAGAACTCTCCGTCGCCGATTCTTCATCCGAATTACTGGTATTTGCTGTGAACACTAAGGGTGGAATATTTTCCATTAAAGCTTCCGTAAAAAATCGTCCCTAATTATCTTTTCTGTATGTTCAATACAGTTTTTCCAAACATGGCTGTTTTTATCGTAAAAGTTTTTTGCAATTCGCCATACCAGCTCAATTGGAGGCAAACTTAAATCTCGGTGGCCATATTTTTCTGCTAACACATCTACTACATACGCAGATTTAGCATGCTTGGAATGCGATTTACATCTACCCAATAGTTCGGCTTTAGGTCCTCCTGGATTATGTTCTATATTATGTGTTTGTAAATATACAATGAACTCATTTTTTATCCAGCTGGATTTGGGTGTTTTAACTCAAGACGAGAGTGATAAGATGCATTATCTAAAACTATAATCAGCCGTTTTGCCAAATGTTTCAATAGGTGATTTTCAAACCAATCTTAAAATTTTATCGCATCCATATTATCATGGTACTCATTTGTTCTTTTTCTTGTAGAAAATATTTGCCTGATATTTTCAACAAAGCTAAATTTCTACCCCGCATGTAATATTATAAATCTTTTGCGAAGACTTGTTCTATTGGGCTGTAGAAAACATTTGCTGGAACCATCTTGCCAGGATTTGTTGTTACCTCCAGATATCCATTAGCAAATATCCATATCTCGTCGAAGAAGATTAAATTATGGGAATGCTCAGAATTAAGATTTTCTACGTAGTCTCTTAGAAAGTAATAATATTTTATTACTACGTCTCACCTCTCACATAAAGCCTTACCATTGTTTGTTTTCTTATATTTGAATTCCAAATGTTTGACAACTTTATACAAACTACTATCAGTAATATTTACGATATTGCGTTCTTTGAATTTCACATTTAATTTTTGTACAATTAAATAATTTTTTTGACCAAATATTTCATAAATAATGTTTCTAATCGTAGATTTTGTGGCATGTGATATACGTGGACTTATTTTTAAATTTCACTGTTTTACACCTTTCCACTAATCCCTGCTTCACAATTCTTTTCATGATGCTAGTTGACGCTTTTTCAGCATCAGCTGTTTGCGTCAAACAATTTTTTTTTCTGCTACTGAATAAAATTTAGGCATATTACATTTACTAGATATCTGAATTAAATATAACACAAACTATAAATTACAATTTTTTTTTTCTTTAGGATGCACCTCACTTGAATCGCGACTGACTAAAAATACGAAAGTTATTTATTAGCGTGAAATTTGAATCGTGACATGGACATAATTCTTTGCTCTTCTAAGAAAATTAAAATGTCCAATATTTTCGTTGGATTTTTAAACAATAGAATAGGAAGCAAAACAGAAAATAAATGTATCTATGAAATTGTAAAAAATTGGCTCTTGAAAAGAGGTCAACATGTTCAATTCCTTCCTCTGGACGTGTACTATAAAAAGCAAAGTAATTGAGCTGAAACATTTTTCAAAACCTGCGTTAAATAAAAATAATTGACGTTTAAACCAATTTTAGATAAAGACATTCAAAATATACTACAAATGTAAATTATGGCAACTGAATACGTAGACAATAAAAGGCAACGCAACATATGCGCAACAGATGTAGCCATAGAGCATAATATTGCATTAATACGGGTAGGTAAGATAGATATAGTGTAGGTAAGTTTTTATCCATTTTCATCTAGCACAACAAACGAGCAATTTGTTATATAATATATTAAAGTTAACATGACACAGAAAATCTATTTAGTTTGGTTTTGCTTATAGGCGTAACAAATGAAACTGTTTAAATAAAAGGGTTGTGGTTTCTTAATTGTTTAAGTGCCAGAAGAAAACGAAAAAACTTTTATCTCGATTTGCAACGAATCAGTTACCAAAACGAAAAAGGATGTAAAGACAAAGCGGCGGAAATACATACTTCTACGAGATGCAGATTTATTGATATGTTCTTTATGAGATAATAAGCAAATATAACAACATATGTATTACAATTCATTTTTACATATTAATGAAACTTTAGTTATTTACAATTAAGTTAAATGTAAGAATAATTACTTACATAGAAGAATTCAGATATCTAGTCAATGAAATATGCCTAAATATTATTCAGTAGCAGAACAACAAATTGTTTGAAATATTTATAAATATTTTAGTAGAGAAAATGAAAACTTTGGACCATTGGAAAATATTTTGTCCGTCCAGAAACGAACAGCTAATGCTGCAAAAGTGTCAATTAGCGTCGTGAAAAGAATTGTGAAGCAGGGATTAGTGGAAAGGTGTAAAACAGTGAAATTTAAAAATAAGTCAACAGATATATCACATGCCATAAAATCTGCGATTAGAAACATTATTTATGAACTATTTGGTCAAAAAAAAAATTGAATTTTATAAACTTGAAGTGAAAAGGACATATGTCTTATTTGAGACTCATATGCTGTACAGAAGTAATAAAACCTAATCAACGACTCTATTCTGATCTGTATTATGCTGTACTAACATGGGAGAAGGACAAAAGAGGACTGGGGACAGTTCAACGAGTCAAGTCATCCGTTCACATTAAAACACTTATTGGATACTCTAATCAAAGCGGATAAAAAAGTAATAAGCATCCCATATGCAAACAATGAGCTAATGGAAAATCTTCAAAAAATATCAATAAATCAAGATGCAGATACTGTGGATGGAACCATGAATAGAGTAACAACTAGAGCATACAGGAGAAGGTTAAGTAGCTCAGAGTTATGTTATTTTTTTGTATTTAAAATACTATTATTGTAGTATGTTTCTCCTGATGATGGTGTTTTAGCAGAAAACGTTTTAAGAATAGTTAATAAATAAAAGGTGGATGAGACGAAAGAATTTTTATTTAGACATAGAACAAATACTATGTAATTTTTAGGATGTACTCCTAAGGGGCATGGTTTCAAATGATAAAACAAATTTATACTCAGCGTCGAACATATGTGACTGACGTGGCTTTGCAAAAAAATCTCATCTGTCGGATGTATATGACTGACATGGCACTTTAAGACTCTTGTTACTGTCGGCCATATATGTATGTATCACGTGGCGATTAACGTGTTAATATATAAATATATTCTTTTTACCAAACCATATATTTCTTTTAAAATTTAATTACAATTTTCGAACAGTATGGTTTCTTGCTCATTATATAGATAAAATTTTAACGTTAAAACCAATTCGTTATTTTTAATGTTCATCTTCTAAATCCCTCGGCTGGTATCGAGCAATTAATCTTACACCCTATATTCCCATTTTCCAGTTTCCATACGCTTTCCACTATACCCTCTTCGCCACATTTCATCTAGCTTGAACACATACTTTCTGGTCGCATTAGGTGTAAAATTATAGTTATCCATTTATTATACTCTCAGATGTGTATACGAGAGGAATATTATGATAAAATATGTACATAGTTAATTTCACTTTTTAAATTAAGCTAATTTTTTGGGATATTACATCATTTGTTATTATAAATATTCTATTTTTACGGGTAAATCATTTTAAATCGATGAAAAAAGTTTTCCACTGAACTGATCGATGAACAAGAAAATATCGGTTGTTTGTCAATAATTATTTTGACATTTTTCATATAGATTTAATATTGAATCATTTATTCTTAAAAAAATAGTTGAAATTGAGTATCATAGAAACGATGTGATAACGATAGATTTTCCATCAACATCACATTTCGTCAATATTTTGATGTCTCGTTTCTCATTAACAACACTCCCCCACACCATCGTTGGTCTATATTCAGGTAGTATTCAGATCCGAAGATGGAATATTCAACTGAACAAATAATTGTAATGTATAAGTTTGTGAGAAATAAATTGAAAAAAACAAATGGAATATTAAAAAAATAACTGTGGGGTCATCCATTAAATTCCCTCAGTGATGATAAAGAAAGATCCTATAATGTTTTTTAGATACTTCTGTATGTACCCAGAAAGCTTTAATGAATTGTATACCATAATGGAAGAAAATTCACATTTTTAGGATACTAATATGAGAAAATGTATATCGGTAAAGATGATGTTGGTTGTGACATTAAGGTAAGTGAGAATAAGAAATTAAACATCAAATTTGATTGTTGGCTATGCTGTGTTCAACAAAAGTACTAGAACTTTATTAGTAGAATGAGTTTATAGAATAAAAATTATCGGATATCAATAGAAAAGTCACCTAACTCTGTGGAGTAGGTAGATTCGCGAGATGACTGGTAAGTCAATAAACTTTGTGACGTGTGCAATGTAGTTAGATTAGGTGGTAAATGGGATGACTGATGTGGCAAGGTTAAATGTTTCTGAGTTGAATATGTGTTTGAAATTCGTGTACGACTGCCATCAACTTCATGGCAGAATCCAACATTTTATGATTGGGCACCAATCGGAACTGTAATAATAATGACAAAAGGATGAGGCGACTGTCATCATCTTTATCTTGTATGCTAGATTCCACGCTTTAGGAACAATTTTAGATTAATTTCCTTTCGTCGTTGGACACTGAAGTGTTATTAATCTTTTTAGCGGGAGGAGCTCGAGGGATTAATGGAAATGAGCTTTCTATTTTAGTTCGTTTTGTAAATTCATTGGGAACTGAGAAAACTTCTTCTACACTTCCTTCGAGTGGGAGGTCAACGGTTGATGCAGCAGTTCTGTAAAAATAAGCAACCTTTGAATGTTTTTGAATGACAAGAACTATATGTAATATTTTCAATTTATTTTATAGAATGCATGGACTGATCTTTAAGTTTTAAGAGTTTACTTCTTTTCGCTTACAGTCGGGCGTAGAAAAGTGAGTTGGTTATAAGTTCACTTTTCCTTTGGTTTGTGAACTACGTGTTCCCGAACATCCCTTTTTTACGTTTAGAATCTCTTGCAAAAGAGTTTTTGATCTCTTTTTATTACTTTTGTATCTATTCCTCTAAAAACAATAAATAGATAAACATAAATAAATAAAACAAAAACTCTATTTGTTTTGGTAATTGTCTGTGTTTTTCAGAACTTCGGCAGTGGATGTCACAAACGTAGCGGATGTATGTTGTGTATTCCATTGACATAAATTGTAATGAATTATTAGCTTAAATTAAAAACATCATACAGGGCATGTAAAACGGCAAACGACGAGTTTGAAATTAAATAATAATATATGATTGATTTCCAGTCAATCGTTGGTATTTATGAGATGCTGAAACAAGAGTGAGAGGTTCTGAATAGAAATAGTAAATGTATAGACGGAGCAAAATTGAATCATATTTCATGAAAACAATTCAACAGTCAAATATAGGAATTTCAAGTACCTCTAAATATGTGAAGCTTTCCACGAATTTCCGTATAATTGTAATATTCGTTTACAGTTATATACATACAAACGCTTCGAACAAAATTCGTGATATCGAAATACAAATGGAATAGGATGTAATTAATAATGAATTGAATACATATTTTTACTTGCAGTTTTTAATATGCTCGTATAAATATAAAAATATTGTTATTTTGATCTGTACTTAACATATTGAGCTTTTTATTTAAGAATGTAATATTTTAATATTATTTACCAATCGCAAGGCACTATTCACATGATTTTTCAGTGACTCGAGTTTCGAGCATAGGCTCATTATTGAACTGAATATGTGATTTATTGTGTTGGCTGTGTTATGTATTTTGATACGGTGTTGTCGGATTTATTTGATTCTTGTGTTCATTTGTTGTTTAGCTTGGTTTTTCGTGTATGTAATAATTTTAGTGGAACTAGGAGGCTGTTGAATTTACCGTTTACTTGTTCGTTTATTAAGTTGTGCTTGACTTCGCTGTTCAGCTCTATATGTTATCCGATGTCTAAGTTTTTACTATTGTCATGCTTTTTTCCATTGATTTATTTTGGTGGCTGTTGTTTAGTAGGTGATTAGCGTAGTGCGAATGATACGAACATTGGTGTTCACTAAATCATCTTTTGAAATTTCTGTTTGTTGTTCCAATGTAGAATGTTGTTCCTTTGCATGTGTTGCATGCTAACTTGTACATGATATTTTTAGTGTATTTGTCTCTGTTGCTAATAGTTATGTTGAACTGGTTGATGAGGTTGTTTTTTGTTTCACTATTGTTATTTGTGCGACTACTTTTTTTGCTTCATTATCTTGTTGTACATCTAGTGATGTAACCGTTGTATTCGCCTATTTCGATTATTTTTTTTTCTTTCCCGTGGTTTTGTTGTGACAATGGATTGTTTTTAGTCTATTGAAGAAAGATATAAATGCTATATGTGTACGTTGCATTGGGTGATTGTAACTTACATTAATTATATTGTTGCCGTATGTCTTCTTTATGAATATATTGTACTCCATTTGATTTGTTCTTTTGGTTATCTCGATATCCATATAGTTGTTATTGCTATTTTCTTTTGTTTCTGTTGTGAATTGTATCTTGCTGAATATGTTATTGAGTAGGGTTTGTGCACCGTTTATGGAGACTTTAAGAGATGTAGCAACATTGAGGCAACTAATTCATAAATTTTTTCTTTGAAAGTATATAACTTATCGCTATCATTATTTGCAGACAATACCAAGGAACATTTAGGATGGTCCTTGTTATGGCATACCAAAAAAAAAAAAGAGAAATAAAAATAATTGTTATATATTACCTACCTATATTAAATACATGAAAATCTTACCACTATTAAGGATCTCCCAAACCAACGCGAAACATTTATGGTCTCGGAAAATTATTGGCAGCGAAACGCTATTTAAAGCAATTGTCAAGCCTACACAGCTGCGTAACATTCACGCCACCACGTCTTGACACACATGTCCCAAAACACATAATAACATCAACAAAAATAAACCAAGTTAGAAAGAGATCAAGAGTTACATCCAAATTAAATGTCCTAAATACGCCTATAGTTCAGCTGATCGTTTAAGCACATGTACAAAACGACCAATACTACAATATTTGCTACACGAGCTAACAAATCTCACACAATTGTCATCTGGTTATTAAATGAAAAACAATGCGATGTTGCCAGCATACTATTATGCAGTTCTTGAGCTTCCTATTTATTGTTTAGCGTGAAATGTGTATTTTAAACAAATAATCTAATGCTGGTAAGTAAACTAATTCTTATTTTGTATATTATTCTTTTGAATAATATTATGACTATTTTCTTTATTAAACTGCAATTTTATTTATGTTTCAAGAAATTTATTTTTAGTTTTCGAAAGTACGCACATGTTTTAGGATTTTTAATTTAATTCTTCGTTGTTAGTTATATGAATTTTACATAAATTAAAGTTTTGTGAGTTTTAAATAAACTATGAATGAGTCTAAAAAAATTATTGGAAGAAAATTTGGCGTGTATTGCGCGTATAGATACTGCAAGAATCGCTTTTATATGAAAGAAGAAAAATTGATAAAATTTGTTTAGGTTCATACAAATATATATTCTCAAAATTAGTTCCATTAGATACATCAGTGTAAGTATTAAACATCGTGAAAAAGTATACACATAAATGTATATTTATTTTGTATTAGTTTTAACGAGTACTTTTATACAATTGTTTAAAATGGTTAGAAGCTTCAGGCAGAGGCAATCTAAGTTCAAAACATTACAAGGTATAATTTAAGACTAAATTCAATATTCAATTATTCAATATAATTTAAGACTTTTTTCCCGGCATCCTTTTGCATATATATTTATCAGCTAGAAATTATATTCTATGATAATTTTGAACAATATATTTGAAGGGGTTAGAAGCAAATGAGTTCAAGTGCCAAAACATAAATAGAGAAATGAGCTCTTAAAGTTAGGTTGTTATTACAAAATTTAGGTAAGTTCTAGCAAAACTGGTTTGATAGAGACAAACATGTAGCCCTTAGGATTTTTTATCCTCTAGAAATCAAATTTTTAGTCTGCTATTTTATGAAAAAAGTGCACTTAACTTTTTTGATTAAAAAAAAAGTATGTTTATTTAGAACAGAACGGTTATA
>WYDF02005506.1:0-13915 GCA_009867245.2 Adranes taylori
ATCCACTCTCTCACCCACAACCTCTTATTTTTATGCTTCTTTTTTTTCATCAAACAATATATAACCAGAGCAGCAGCAACTTCTTTTTGCCGGGAACTCATCATGCAAATCTTTGTAGATTTTTCAAACACTAGCTAGACAGAAGCTTGATAAAATAATCTCTAGAGGTGTACACGCGCACGGCAAGCATATAGACTTGCTCTAGTAAATCTGCTCTATCTCTAAGAACAGTATACACGCGTTTATGATGTAGCACCTAGATTTGCTCTAAACTGCTCTACCGTTGCTCTAGAGTAAAATCGCTCTACAGTGTATACACAATACTAGAGTAGTCTAGTTAGATAGTTCCCACCCTAGCTAGATAAATCTCTACAGTGTACAAGTACCTTAAGCCTTTGGACAATTCAAACAATAGAACGGGAAATGAAAAATGTGAAACTGGTACAAGTTCAATATTTTCAATTCCTACTAAGAAAAAAAAAGCCGGCCCCAAAAACTAATTTAGACAATTTTGATGAAGGTGTACTTAGACGGCAAATAATAAATTACAAGCAAATTAATGGGTAAAAAACTTCCGGCATTGCGCAGTATCCACAAAAACTTTCAGAGACACAAATTACACCGGAGGAATGGAAAGTCTAAAAAAAGTTTTTCATAAAATCGGATGCTGAAAAACAAAAACTAACTGGAAGATACTTTGCGAAAAACCAGAGATTCGGCAAGAGATAGCACTTTCTGAAAAACATGAAGAAATATCGTGAAGATAATCGTCCAGTAATTTATGTGGATGAAACATATGTTCATTCATCGCACACCCATGAGAAATCTTGGAGTGATAACACGAATAAAGGCCATCGAAAACCTGTCTCAAAAGGACAGAGCCTAATTATTGTATATGCTGATATATATATATATATATATATATATATCCTAATTTGAATTCAAGAAAGAATATTATGAAAAACTGGCTTTCCGGGTGTATTATTATTTTCAGTGAAGATATTTTGAAAATAGAATTATATACATTAATTAAATTGAATAAACCATAATTCAGAAATTATGAAGTAGATAGGATCCTAAGAGAACAAAGCCATACAGTTTTAAGGCTACCACCGTTATCACCCGGAACTGAATCCGATCGAGCTTGTTTGGGCATCGTTAAAACAACATATTGCAGAGCAAAATATTGACTTCAATTTTAATCGGGTAAAAGACTATGTGACGAGTTTTTTAATACTTTTAGTGCTGATCAGTGAAAATCGCGCTGCGAGCATTCTTAAACGTATAGAACAGGACTATTTCGACAAAGAAGTTGCAATAAACGAAAGTGCATGTCGAATTGTAATCACTACTGCTAGTAGTGATGTTGACAGTAATTCAAGCTTTAGCAGAGAAAGTGTATTATCTGCACCTTAAAATTTATTTAAATCCATAAAATTTATCTAATTTTAATCGTGTGAATAATTATTACTTCAAAATACAGACTTTATTCAGACTCAATGAGTCGTTTCTGAAGTATCATATAAAATTCTGATATTTGCTTAGATTTTATTTGATATTTGTCAAGCAAAGTTGAAATTTAGAGATAAAGAGTTGCATTAGAACAAATAATCTACCTGTTATTCTGCTTAAAGATTACATAGCGTCAAAGGGATTTATCTAAATTGCTTGAAGAGAATAAAAGAGGTGAGTTAATTTTGTTTGTATTCAGAACCTATTGCTGTGCTTCGAAGAAACGAATATTAATGTTTAATATTCGTTTCTTACAATTGCGAATAAATTGTAGAAATTGAGTTTGATTTATCCGTTCAATGAAGCAAACAGATAACAATTTAGACAATAAACCATTTTAAATGGAAATCTTACTTATCTTGAACGATTTTATATATTTTAAAACAAATGCTAAACACCTTCTTTTACATCAAATTAACTATTTTAAACATTACGTAATATATTTTATTCAATTCAGTCATTATCATAACGTTAATATTTTATATTTTCTTCCTCTTAGTTTTATCTGCAAAATTCAATATAAACTTTGCTTTGCTACGACATAAACTTTGTTACTGAGAGTACATATTTACATTACATTATTTCTTTTTCTTCATCTTCGCATGTTTCTCGTTTAGTGTTTGCGCACCACGTGGAAATTCCACTCGCAATCTTATAATGGTCAAGCTGTAACTGCAGCTTTAGATTTGGATTTATTAGATACCGTAGATCTTTTCATTATATAAAATTTTTCCTATTAATTCACTGTGAACCCTCTTATCCGAGTACGATACGTATACTTCAAAGGGCAGCTTGTCCTGGGCATTATATTTCCTTGGATAGTCCTTAAAAGTCAGGATATGTATTACGATCAGTTGACATAATATTTAAGGAAGACTGATCTTGATGTACCGGGATATTATTATCTACTCCTATCTCTGAAAGTCTGGTTATTTTTGCTGGTGGTTGAAAAGAAGGTTCATCGGCCGAACTACTCAGCAATTGGTCAGTTAATTGTGGCAGATCTCAGCTCCGGGGAATTGCCATCTCAACCCCAAAAGACAAACCAGCAGCATGAAATCTTCCTAGCGGCCCATTCAGTAATATTTACATCTAACGATTTGGAATTGATTTCGTAGCATACTTGATATACTTCACAACAAGCAAACTAGGGGTATACTTTTAGAGCATTATTAATGTATGAAAACAAGGGACCCGATCCGGAAGAAATTTTTGTTTAGTGTGTATTTCATAACTATATTTATATACAAAAACTGCATGCATCTGTAAAACTGAATCGAGTGGATTACTAAATGAGGACTTGTAAGTTACAAGTCCCCAATGAGTTACAAGTTGTAATTTTCAAGTTTATTAGAATATTATATAACGTAGTAATTAAATTGCTACAACTTTGTTTTTGGTTTTTATTGTTATAAAAATAACTTAAAGGGCTTGCTCCCTGGTAAGAGGAAATATTCGCATTTGCCATTTTAATTGTGTATGTGAGCACCTTAAGTTAAAAGCTGTATAAAAAGGTATGGACGGTGTCGGTGGTATTTACAACCGAAAACTCAAAACCTAACACCGAAACTGAACCGATATTTTTTCTTTGACGAACCGGAACAAAAGAATAACGGTTCGGGTCCCTAATGGAAACAAAGTGAATAATCTGGTCACAGCATGTTAATTACTTTTAAAAGTAATTACCATTCTAGAGAATTAAAAAACAAAACATTGTTTAAATACTCTAAAAGTAATTAAATTTCTTCTTCGTTAGAATAAATACCATTTTAAATGATATTATTTTAATTTCAAATTACTTTAATATATAATTAAAATAAAAGTATTTAAGTAAAAAATATTTTTATCAAAATGTGTGAAACAAAATAAAACCAGACCGTATTATGTTGTATTGTAATTTATATTATAAATTCTTGATATTCACAAAAATATCGTTTTTGTTTTATGTTTACACCTTCAAATAATCATTTTAATATTACAAATTCTGTAAAAACTTTTAATAAAAAAATTTCAACAGAAAATGGTATTTACAAAAAACTTTACCTTTAAACACCTGACCCCTTAATACGTTACAGTCCATAAAAAAAGAAATTAAAAACAAAGTATTAGAACGGAAAAAAAAAAACCTAAATATTAAAAGAAAAAAAGATTATGACTAATAAAAAATAGGCACTATCGAATTACCTTATTTTCAATTGACTTTTCGATGCGTCAAATTTTTTAAAACGTAATTGTTACGTTACAAACTGCCTCATATTACGTAAAAATAAAACTTAAAACATTTGAACGACGTAATTGAAAATATTAAAATTACAACAGTACATTAATTATATTATTTTAAGGACACTCCGCCCGTGCAAAGTGTCTATAGTTAAACAATATGATTCGATCGACAAATTATTTGTCTTGATCGCAATCACGCGAGATGTGTCCTGGCTGATTACAGTTGTAACAAACCTTGGCGTTTTCAGGACAATTACGTGACATATGACCAACCTGAAAAAAAATATTATTTACAAAATAAAATAATAGGCAGACACTCATAATGAAAGTACAATGAAGCTGGCATACCTAATAATGATAATATCGATAGTAGGCAAGCAATCATACAATCTTTTGTTAAATTATGTAACACATTTGTCATAACTTGGAATAGTGCCCTCGTTAGTAGTGATTTACACATCTGATGGAAATTGAGAGGTCGATTCCCGGATGAGGAAGGTTTTTTTTCAAGTTGAAAAAAATTATTAATTTCATTAATCTTACTGCTAATCTTATAATAATTATCTTTGTATAATTCCATAAAGAAATAAATGAATGAATAAATATTATGACTAGTTTTACTGTCCTGAAATATTGACAGCTGGATCTGTGTAAATTAGTTATATTTCTAGTATATTTGCAGAAAAAGACTACAACAAAAGTTTTGAAAATAAAGTGACTTCGTCTTTGTTAATAAAGGCACGAGCAGCCATTGCTTAACATGATGTATAAGACTTGAAGACTATGAATTGTAAGAGTATAAGACAGAGCCGTGCAAAGGAGAAAAACTACGCCCGGGGCAAATTTGGAATTTGCTTAACTGAGCATAAGTATTTGGAGATATTTTCTAGATTTTTAAATCTCAACTCAATGTTGAATAATTGTATCGATAACTGTATATAAGCAATTTGTCCTTTCGGTTATTTTATTCTCTCACTATAAGCTTCATAATGAAATTGTCTTTTAATATCTTCCGCTTTCTTTTCTCTTCAAATACAGGATCCAAATTTAAGGATCTAAGAACCGTATTGTTTTCAAACCGTGTAATTTTCATCATTACATCGCAGAGGGCAATAAAATCAAACTATTTATTTGTTCGATAAATTTTTTTGCAGCTGAATGTTTCCTCATTTTTGTTGTTCTTAACAAGTTCTTCCAAAGGTTCTATTTATTTGGGAGCGGTGTACATACTGCAGATGTGAATTGCTTTTTCGATGACCAACAATGTATTTTCCTTAACTGACTGATACATGTGACTTAAGGATGTCCGATCTTTCTACTGAAGAATAAAACCATACAAATAAATTTTGAATAATTCCGAAGAACTCCGCTTGTTGCATATTTGAAGACACACTTGCTGCATGAACCCCAATCAGATTTAAGGAATCTGCAGAACAATGTAGAAAATATACAAATTTGGTTCTCTTCTAGAATCAAAGATTGTACTCCGTTATATTTCCCAACCATATATGCACATTATCGTAGCATTGAGCTCTGTAGTTTTTAATATGAATATTTTAATTTTTGCAAAATTTCTTTGGCAAGTCCTTTTTCAGTTTTTTTTTTCTGTTGTTTTGATGAAATCAACAAATCTTCCTTCAATTGAGCAATTTCCAGTTTTTGTAATTTTAACATATCTTAAATTTCAGTCATTTGGTCTTTATGAGATATATGTATAATAGTGCAATCAAAAAGTACTTGCGTATCAATATTTTTGTTTACTTCATTTTGTAAAAGATTTATGATTTCATTTTGTATATTATTTGTAAAGTGCAGCCACACATGTAAAGCCGGCTCCACAAATTGGCTTAACGATGTGCCATGTGCAATTTATTAAAATTATAAAGTTTGAATTTGCGATTGCGCCCGGGGGAAACGCCCCCTTTGCTCCCCGCCACAGGTTCTGGCCAATGAATTGTTCACAATGATTGCAACATATTCTCCTATTGATCAAGAGTTTCAGTAATTGGAATTTCATTAAGTATGTTAAATATCTTTTCATTGTTCATGTACGAATATCTTTTCATTGTTCATGTACGATATAAAATCATTCGATCTGTTTAAGCAATTAAATCACTACTCAACCTCGGAACCATATTGAAGTATTACTATTTGTAAGCTATGAATAAAATAAAGTAAAAATTTTAGGAAAACATCCTATTGGATAATTGCAGTTTTAATTTAACAGTTCTTATTTGATATATTTCCTCACTCGGAATCCTCGAAAATTCCATATTTATAAAACTTTAATTTGGCTTAATATTCAAATTGGGATAGCCCATTAATGTGTGAAGTTCAATTCTCAATTATAACGTTGAAATGAAAAGTTACATAGCACAATAATGAGACAATACCTTGTTTGTTTATATTTAAAGTATACTCCACGTTGTATCTTCCTCAATTTAAGATTTAGTAGGTCTATACCGATGGTAAAAGTTATGACCTCATTTGTATATTGCAAAATATGTTTATTGACTTACACATTGACTTGTCCTGTATTATAAGACAAGGGAATGATTTGACATAATTGGTACATCGTAATGAATTTCTATAAAAATTCACCGTAGTGAATTTCTTTCTCGATTGTACAAGAATTTTTGATACAATGAAAACGGTCCTAGTGTGGCAGGTGCGCCGGAAAGTTTATAAACCAAATAGATGTTATACAGCCAAAACCATAATCACAAGGTCTTCCTAATGACACTCTTAAACAAAAAGTGTTTCACATGAATAAATAAAATGTCACTTAACCAATTCGTTAAAGGGCAATAATGAAATAGCATAAACATTCAGTTATAAATTCTAGCACATTTTATTCGTAAGCTGCTTTCTTCTGCTAAAGTTTCTGGTTTGATTATTTAGATGTGATGCTATTAAATTATCTTATTCCATATTTGATGAATTCATTGGGATATCAAAACGTGTATTATTAAACACCTTGAGGAGATCCAAAATCCTGGGTGAATTCTATTATTTGCATCATTTTCGTTTTTGATACAAATTACCTATAATTTAACAAGATAAATATGAATTTAAATACCTTGTTACAATTGAAACAAGTGTTGTTTGAACCACCACCTCCGCCGCCTCCAGAAGAGCGATAGTTGTCATTATATCCACCTCCATCTCTACCACCACCACCACCACGGCCGCCTCCACCACCACCACCTCGTTCTTCTGGACACTCGCGAGCGATATGGCCCGGCTTATTGCAATTGTAGCACGATGGCGTGTCGGGCGACTGCTGACAGTCTTTAGCGAAATGGCCTTCACCGTTACAGCGGTAACAGCGTTCCATTTCCTCTTTGCAATCACGTGCAAAGTGACCAAGACGGTTGCACTGTTGAATAAACAAATACAGTTTGTGTTAAATATAATTTGTTGGGCTACTTTTTAGAAAGTATAAGCACTGATTTAATTAAATTAAATATGCGTTACATAGTTTAAGTTTATAGTTATCAAATATACTTGAATAGTAATCCTTTCTGTAAGAAATAGAATTGAACAGAATATTATAGAGCTGTATTTTTTTCCAATTTGACGAGTGGTTTAAGCTGTAAATTTAGATGAAAGATATATAAGGGTACTACTAATTAGCCTTGCTATTAATGTCATAGTAACATAAACACTATGTCAATATTATGTTATTTAATTATTATTACAATATGAACGACACAATATGAAAAAATAAAATAGTAAAAATATGTTTTTATGATCATTGGAAGAGTATTTACTTCATTATTTATCACTTTTCTATAAGTGATAACTAACGAAGAATATTCCACCAGTTATGGAGGATTACCGTCAAATTTTGGAGGATTACCACAAGTAAGATTGGTTCAATCTTTTAATTATAAACTATATATAAATACACTAAACCTCAACAAATAAATCTTGGAGCTTAAATAATTTTCAAATAATATTATGTAAAAATGTTCAATATCAGACTAAATATAAATCTGTTTTCTAGTAGATGTTTCATGAGATTCATAAAACCGACGATTTTATATTAAGTAAGAAATTTTTAGATAACATTAATTGAAAGTTACTTAAAGGCAGGCAACCTTTATTGTTCCGTTTAGTGTATTGATATAGTCTTAACTTAATTTTTTTGCTGTTATTTTCATTTTTTGTTTTCTTTCACGTAATGAAAAACGTGGCATTGTTTAATATATGAAAATTCCAATTCTATGTTGGAGAATTGAAGAAAGTGGTGGAGTTGATCGAATTACAACGAATTGTCACCAGAAATTGTAAGTGTCCCAAATTTGAGATTAATCAAGTAACGAGAAGAGGTTACATATTAGTTACTAGATGAAAACATTATTCGCGCCAATTTTTTTAACAGATTGGATGTTTAATGAGACTTCAACAAAAACGGGGGACAAAGTAAAACAAAACGTGAGGCACAGAACCTGATTGAAAAACAGATTAGGTCGTAGTTTGTAGAAAGAAAAGTAGCGGAAAACATTGTAACCCACTTCCTTAGATATAGAATTGCTTCTAACTTCGTACGGCTGTGGCCATATGTTATAAAAATTTAAGTTTGTTTCAATAATTCGGCTTTTTTCACATGTCCACTAAACGATAATATATAATTTACAATTTGCGTATTAAATAAAATACATAAATAAAATAATAGTGCATCTTTAATTTTCACAAATAAGCTATTGAATATCCTATGAATAGTAAAAATAGTAAACTGTTGAAACAAAAGATTTCAATATTGTGTCAAAATCAAAATACCTTAAAGCATTTATCACGACCTCGTCCATAACTATCTCGACCACCTCCTCCTCCCCCACCACCGCCCTGCGAACAGTCTCTGGCAAAATGACCGGGACGATTGCATTTATAACAGACGTTACCACTCATTTTCGTTTCTTTTGTATATTATCGACCCCACACGCTCACCAAACTACTTTACCTGAAACAGAAAATAGTTATTAAATATGTAACATCGATTCCGAACTATCAAATATTAGGTGATATCAAAAGTTCCTATAAAAAAAACAAAATCCAACACAAGACGGTGCTTCGATGGGGTCACCATCACCAAACTAAGTATTTATCGCGTCGAGGATTAATTAAAAATAAGCGAACTACGCATGTGTTCAGGCGCTTGCGAATTTTAATTTTTTTAGGAAATACAAAACGGGGCATTTGTTATTTTGCATTAATCGAGTTCAAATTTTCTAACGACACGTAGATTTTTCTCAAAAACGACCACGATGTTCCCTACTTTCATATACGTATGGAAATGAGGGTGGGGGGAAACTAAGCAAGCTGCCTTCCAAATTCAAAGAAATCAAAACCTGAGCGCGCCACTGCATATTCAAAGTACAATAATATTAGATAAAAATAATCCTCCGAAGCAAACAAACTAAAATATTAGCACAAACATAGTGTAATTTGTCCATTGTAAATTACTATATAAATAATTTGTTGCACTCAGTTGTTTTTCTGAGACCCTTAGTGGAACATTACCAAAAAGTTAGAACCAGATCCGAAAATACAATATTGCCTTTGCCATGTGTAAAATCGTCAGCAAGAAGTCGACCCACCCCAATAGATTCTTTTCGTGCCTTCGTAGATGCCGAAATTCTGAGAGATATTGCCAATTATACAAATCAGTTTAGCGTCCATGTGGAGTTATATGATAACAGACATTTATGTTACTATTCTCGAATCGGAACTGAATGCATTTTTTGAACTGCTCTATTTGGCTTATGTTTTCAGAGTAAACTGGCTTAATCTCGAGGAATTATGGCAATGTTCTGGAAGGAAATAGTATTTACATTTTCAGACGAACTATGCTCCTGCAAAGATTCTAACTTATCGTTAGCGGCTTGCGCTTTGAAAAAGCAGAAAACAGGGAACAAAGAATAATGATTGACAAATTCGCTGCGATCAGAGTATTATTTGAAAAATTCGAAACCAATTGCCAAGAAGCATACTGTCCAAGTGAATATTTCACAGTTTACGCGCAGATATATTCTTTCCGTGATCGCTGCTCATTTCGGCAGTACATGCCCAAGAAACAGGCAAAATACAGGCTTAAAATGTTTGCTCTTGTAGATTCTAAGAGTTATAGTGTTCAACATGTGGCCATATCTAGGACGTCAACCAAGTGGACCTTTTGAGAACAGCAATTCACCATTTGATGTAGTAGCCCCTAGAAGCGAATCATACGCAACATAACATTTCATAACTGGTGCTTGGCTTTTGGTCAAAATCATCTGAGTACCAGAGAAAATTGCGATCGAATTCCCCGAGATATACGAAGAAATACAGCAACAATGACAAGAGATGGAGAAGATAACCAAGCAGGACCTAGTACTAAACGACAGAAAATGACTGGTAGGTGTGTCTAGCATGTGCCCTCGTAAGAACAAATGTGGGACATTTATATATCCAGAACATGCGTTATTTTATTATAAAGTGTGCCGAAGTCACTTTTACATAATTTTTTTACGGATTCTAAAATTTATATTTTATTTTGTTCTTTCATTTAAAGACTATTAGAGTAGTTTTTTTTAAATATTAACAACGAATTTTTTATTATCCATTAATCACAATCCTACCATACTGTGCTGCTCTGGCGATTCATAGAATATCACGTAACGTTATGGCAATTATTTTAAATAAAAAGATACATTTTTTTTATTTAAAATAATTCAGTAATTTTTTTATCCAACTATACCTAAATTGTAACTTTTTCTCAGCATACATTCAAAGGGTTAAAAAACTAACTATAATAGTCAAAATGCAATGTCTATTTATTAGTAAATGCTCAAGTAAAATTAATGAGTTATATTCTGCCGAAAGATATGACTTGACAATATAACTGAATATTGCCGACATAACCTAAGTACAATTCTTAATTTTGAATTTTTTCAATAAGAACAGCAAACATGAAGTAAAATTACTACCTACACGTGTCTCACTAAACAATTATACGAATATCAACTTTGCACTATTATCTAAAACATGAATGTATTATTATATAGTACAATTCATTGAAAGCTACTATATGATATATAACATGTATTCCTAATTTAATAAATTCAATAAAACATGTTTCTATGCACAATTAGTTGCTAATTAAATTGAAATATGCGATATTTCAGAATTACGAACACAATAATAACCATGATGGTGGTGTTATACCGTCCACGTGGATTTAAAATGAGTAATCACATACCTCAAAAACAGCACTTCAAAAATCTGTTGAGTTGATATCATGCGGATTTGTATGTTGTATTTTTTATGACTGCAAAATGCACCCATTCACTTCTTAAAAGTTTTGTAAATAGATTATTTTGCACAAACTCTGCTCCACTAAACGTAGTAGACAGCAAAGAGGGAAAATGGTATAATGATAACCGGTAGTTTACTACTAAAGTCAAAACATGTTCTGATTGGGTCCGAAGTGATGTACAGTCATTGATTAGCGTAGTATTTCCGCTCATCAACAAAATGGTTGCCTAGTCCAAGAGGTGGCTCAGAATAGACCAACAGACAAACTGTTAATGCGCAAGCGCTACTACGTAAATTATTAAAATCAAGTTTATAATACAATGTTTATTTGTCTCGACAAAGTCTAGGTTAGATAAAGTGTTTCTTTCATTTATTACAAAAGCCAAAGTGTAACAAGCATCAAGAAGTAAAAGTTAAAATTTAAATTTACGCGCATGCGTATACATACGAGCCGTGCCCGTTCCGTAGTGCATTATTTAGTCCTCTCATGACAACGAATCTTTGTAAGTCCGAATGATCTTGATTGTGTTCCGTATTGTATCATATTTGTCACTGATTGAATTTTGCGTGGCAAATTCACGTTTGTAGTATTCCCATCTGTAATAAATAACCTTTCACGCTTGCTTTCATTTTTAGTAAAGTTTAATTCAGAGAATCGCGGTTTAAAGATTTTACGACAAATTTTTATTGTAAAATTGCAAGGCAGTTCTTGCTATAGGTAATATTGATGTATTTGGTACACATAAAAATGGATCCAAAAATCTGTTTATCAGTTTATTCCTTTGTAATATTATTATATCAGCTTTCCCCTTATCTAAGATTAGTTCAAAAATAATTATTTTATTTAGTTATTCTATATAATAATACGTGAAGAGCAAGTTTTGTACCCGTTTTTAAGCATATTGCGCACACAGATGAGTGTGAGATTTGGCATAGTTAAAGTTTATTTGGAGAAGGGGTGCAGAAAGTTAAAATCTATATATAATATGTATTACAAATACATTGAATTAAATAAAATAAAACATTCATGGTTTACGTTCATACTGCTATTGTCAAACACATAATAGTCTGTCATTTGTTTACATTCATACATGCCCAATGAAGTCTGTGATATATTATTATCTAGTGGAATCACAATGCATAGAATTCATGATAAACCATAGTTAGGCAACCGACGTGCTTGCGGTATTTCCATCTTTCTCTAACTTATGCCAAGTAATGCAATGAAAATTAGTTCAAACAGAATTGTTAAATTTTTTCATCATGATAAAAAAGGCAATGTAGTTTATAAAAAATATATGAAGCAAAATTTATAAATAAACTATATAATGTAAAACCTCAAAATATTAATAACAAACTTGGAAACGTAATTTAAAATAAACTATAGGAATATTTTACACATTAGAGGTTGCTAAATAACACATGCTTTGTTAATTTCTGTCTAAAACCAAAGACTTAAACCTAGTTTTGCTTTTGAGGGTGATCGTTATACAATTTTGCATGATGTAACATTCAACAATTAAGAAATTGATCTACGATGCCTTTTACAATAGTATTTCGTGGATATCTTCAAACATAAATTCTTCAGCTATTGGATGGGTAGGCTGAAAAGCTTCTATATTTGAATAAAAGTACGGCACCGCCACTTTTCTCAATAATTTATTTATGTTTATTATTTAGGACCCGGTTTTTAATAATATTCTATCATACTTTTCCATACATTGTATTACTTTAAAAACTACGCCTGGTGCATAAAGTAACCCACTGTTTGAAAGAAAAGTATTGTATTGTGACATTAATGCAAAATCATCAAACTGTCTTGTTCAACTGTTGCTATGATTCGTCTGTGTGCAGCACGAAATTGAAATATTGGTGTACAATCACCCCCAAAATCTATGGTTTTTTTAGGGCGATACGCCTGACCACCCCAAGATCACCCACGACAGACACACAAACGAACCAGCAAAAAAACACACGCAAAACCAAATCGAAACTGCCCTGAAAACGAGGAAACTCGACTCCGGAAAAGCAACACTCCAACGCCCCCAAAATCAATACAATTACTTATTGTCGTGTAGGTACTTCATTGAACTATACACACTACAAGATAATTTGTTGTACACCAGAACACAAAAAGTACTTCCATAATTATAAAATTTACGTGGTAATTTGGTAAAAGAGGATTACGCGCCAATAACGTACGTTTACTTCAATGGGCTAGTATAGGTATATGGTACAGGTATATGGGGCTAGTATAGGTACAATATAATCCAATCTCTTTCTTTTGTCTCTGACACGCGTGGGTAAATTGTGAAATACCAGCTGATTCCTTTCCAGTTAGTATAATATAGAATTCAGTGCACATGCCTACGATGCCACTCGATATTCGTGTAGTCAGTCAGCAGTGAGTATCATTTGCAGCGTGCGCGCATGGAGGAGGTGAGATTTTAAAGAGTTTTTACAATACCTCGACATGGAACATTGATGGATTGGAATGCGAGACAAAGAAGAAGTAATATATATTCACACATTTCCAAAGAACTCAATTTCCAATTATATCTGCATTTGCGATGACAATAAATAAGTCTCAAGGACAAACATTCGAAAAAAATTGTTATTTTATTGAGGCAGCCAGTTTTTACACACGGTGAGTTGTAAGTCGCAGCAAGTACAGTTCGATGGTTTGAGATTTTATATTTGCGAATATATTGGCCAAGGGGATTTAGCAAATGATGAAAGTTTTTACAAAAAACATCTTTTACAGAGAACTTCTGAATCATTAAATTCACTTTCAAACTATCTTAAGTTCAATGGTCAACATAAATTTTTTTAACCGGCCGTTTTTTTTTTTTGATTTATTGAAAAAATATGAGGCGCGTAT
>WYDF02005517.1:0-13914 GCA_009867245.2 Adranes taylori
AATAATTAAAGATATAATTATTGCTAACAATACAATTAGCGAAAGTACAATAAATATATGGTATTTACGTAGATGTAAGACATTATATGCATTAGTTTTGCCCCAAAGAATATCACAAGGATATTTTAATCATTTGCACCTTATTTCATCACGTGACCTTAAAGTAATTCATAAATAAGCGTTGATTAACGATTTTGCTCTTAGAATTGTAGAGCAACGGTTCAGTAGTATCCACAAAATCTATATACTAGGAACCGTTTCAAATATATTTCAAAATATACTGATTATTAAAAACTTAATAAAATGCCCGGGAATAATAAAAATATTATAATAGTCCAAAATGGCTATACGCAAGAAACAAACAATCATTTTAACGAATCTGGCAGTTCTGAAGACGAGAATTGTATTACCGAAACACAAGCAACCGAACAAAATTTAATTCCATCAAAACCGGGTAATTTAAAAATAGCTTCATTCGAAAGCATTCCGAAGCGAGAGACACATGAAAATTTTATCAAAGATGCGTTAGACATTATCCTCAAAGAAGCTGTCTTTAAAGCAACATCACGCGAGGACAAAGTTTTAAAATGGCATGATCCTGAAGAGCTTCAAATTTTAATGAATATGGACTTGCAAAGTCATGCAGCTAATCATTGCGAATTATTGGATTTACTGAAAAAAACGATAAAATATTCAGTGAAAACAGGTCATCCGTATTTTGCGAATCAATTGTTCTCCAGTTTGGATCCGTATGGATTAGTTGGTCAATGGTTAACTGATGCGTTGAATCCAAGTGTTTATACTTACGAAGTAGCTCCAGTATTTACGCTAATGGAAGAACGTGTATTGAAGGAAATGAGAATGATTCTCGGTTATTCAGAGGGAAAAGGAGATGGGATCTTTTGTCCAGGTGGATCTATAGCTAATGGATACGCTATTAGTTGCGCTCGTTATAAATTTATGCCTGATGTAAAGGTAAGCTTTCATTATTTTAATTACACTATGATTTTATCTTAGTTTTTTATCAACTGCCGTAGTAGACTCTCTTTATCAGTTCGCATACGTAAATTAGACGTGAAAAAAAATCTGTTTTAAAAATATTTAAATATTTTTAATACTTTTACACTCTCTCTCTCTCTCACTTTGTTTACTGGACAGAGTTTAGTAAGATCCCGGAGGGGTGGGGGTAGACTGCTTATTTCTCCGTACCTTACCTCTAATGCCCAATGCATAACTGATTTGCATAGTACGACACGATATCGCACCGATTCGCTTAAAAGAATTTCATTTTCTGTGAACATCTACCTTAACTTTGAGTTTAATTATACATTGCGATAGCAGATAAAAATTTATCTATACAAGAAAAGATGCCGATTTTTCCAAGCGGCATATCTTGGATATTTGATTTACCTCGCGAATCAAAAACCTTTGTAAAGTTGTTCCAATTTCCATTCTAGACTGATTATATTTTTACATTTTCCTTAAGACAACAGGTCTACATGGTCTTCCTCGTTTAGTGATGTTCACTTCGGAAGATGCGCATTATTCAGTAAAAAAATTGGCCTCATTTATGGGAATTGGCACCGATAATGTGAAAGCGGTGTGCACTGATTCTCGCGGTCGCATGTCCATTAGCCATTTGATTGTAGCTATTGAAGAAGAAATTAAAAATGGTGGAGCTCCATTTATGGTCAGTGCCACTTCAGGTAAATATTAATTATTAAAACTACGAAAGTAGTCATGTGTAGGATTGTTAAGGGTCCTACTTTTGGACGTATAGTTATTTACATATAGGACAGCAAGTACAGTTACTTACTTATAGGATTAGTCGTCATACCCCCTCTAGGTCAACTTAAATACGTGCTTTCATTTAAATTTATTTAAACCTACTCAAATCAATAGATTTTGAATTAAAAGATCTCATGTTTCTAACGATTAATAATAGTTGCTTAATTGTTTAAATTTTGACACAAATTATGAAACTTTTTTGAAGGTACAACTGTACTAGGAGCGTTTGATCCATTAGAAGGTTTAGCTGATGTATGTCTAAAATATGGAATGTGGTTACATGTAGACGCCGCATGGGGTGGAGGAGCCTTAATGTCACAAAAATATAAGCACCTTTTAAAAGGAATTCACAGGTGAGTTCTTGCTTACATTAAATTTTCATAAAAGAGCGAATTGCCTAAAGCAAAAAAAAGCGAATGAATAAAAATGATTCACGCGTAAAATCATACACAATTAACACGTTATTATTAGCAAATGATCGGTAATTCTGTTAAATGAGTGATATAAATTACATATATCTCAAGGAAACAATGATTGATTTATTCCCATTTTTATTTAAATATATCTATAATAGTATTATCCGCAAGTTTTATTAACTAAATTAATATTTATTTATTAAATAACGTATGCGTTTACATAAGGGAATTATGTAAATAATTTTGCAAAGGAAAGTCGTGTAATATTTCAATCGTTTTAATATAAAATGATTTATTAAAATTGAAAGCATGTTTGTATATCAAATAACACACAGAATAATATTATTAAGGACAAACATAATCGAAATGACTACTCAGTTGTACAGTGATTCATCATTCCAAATGTTTTGGGGCTACAGCTAAACTAGCATTTTAAAGACAAATCTATGACTCAAAATCGCAAGAAAGTGCATTTAATGTAGTTATCAGATTTCAATTAATAAATTTGATAGTTGTTAGTCTGATGTTATCTATTACTGAATAAATGTTTCAAGCATGAACGTGAATATTTGATCTTATTTGTAATTCAAATAAACTAACGTACGACAAGCGCTCGTTTCGTAGTTTTGCTCCTCGTCAGGTACATGTAAATATAATGATTATGCATCGACCTGACATCAGGCAGTATTCTCAAAAATGAGTGTATATTTGTTATTGTGGCGTGAGTTAATTGAAAAAGCTTTGTGATGGAAACTTCTCAATTATTAAAAATAATTTGATTGTTATCAATCGATATCGTGTACAATACTTGTTAAATTGATGTCGTCTATTACGCACATAATCATATTGTTCATACTGAATAAACTTTTCAAGACATGAACGTGAATTTTCTTATTTCCAATTCAAATAACCTAAGATACGACGAGCGCTCGCTTCGCAGTTTTTGCTTCTCGCCAGGTACGTGTAAATATAATCATTATGCTTCAACCTGACATTACGCCACAGACACTATCTTTTGAGTCTTCACGTGATATACGTTAAAATAATTCTCAAGATCTGCTTCATAACATATTTCTGGAAAACTAATAAACGTTTTGCTAAAAACATCACTTATATGCGTACCCTCTTTTCTTAAAGAAATGTAAAGCAATATCCTTTACAGTGTTTATTGGAGAAAAACAAGGTCTTGAGTATATTAAATTATTAATTAAAGTCTACGCAATGCGATAACATATAAAAAATTCATCCTTGACTAATGCTAATCGATATATTAAAATCACGCTTTGTAAGAATGTTTTATTTCTGCTAACTTCATTATTCTTTAGACAATAAGCATTACAGAAGAAATCTATGACTTTCAATGAAGAGAAGATTATTTCAAGATGCGTCTGATTTTATTTCTTGTATAAAAGTTTCTAAATTAAAAAGAGAAATACATGAAATTGAAGTATGTTTTTATACTCTTAAAATTAGTTAACTATAAAAAGTTAAATGCTCTAAACTCCATAATGAGAAAACCCTAAGCGGGGATCAAAATTGAATGTTAATTGCAACCTCTAATTGCTCACGTAGTCACTAAATATATTAATCAAGAAGGTTGGTTTACGCAGTGTAAATACGCAGTGTATCATGAAACTTTTTCCATAGAGACGTTTATATTTGGAGAAAGAAGTTCTTTTTGAAACTTCAAACTTTCTAATTTTATAAAATTAATATTGAGCTCATTTACGAGCTTCAGCTATTTTAATAACTACATGATTAAGTGCAGTTATTGTGCAACATATAAATATGTATCATTCTTTAAACTCAACATAGGAAGTTTAAATACTATTTGCCTTTTTTAGAGCCGACTCAGTTACATGGAATCCACACAAAATGCTTACAGCACCACAACAATGTTCCACTCTTCTTTTGAAACATGAAGGTATTTTATCTGCGGCGCATTCTTGTTATGCATCCTATCTTTTCCAAAAAGACAAATTTTACGATACACGTTATGATACTGGTGATAAACACATTCAATGCGGGCGTAGGGCAGATGTACTTAAGTTTTGGTTCATGTGGAAAGCAAAAGGAACAACAGGTAATTAACTGCCTTTGCTTTTTTAAAAGCAATAAATTAAATTATATTAAATCTGAAAAGTTAAAGTTGTAAAGTGATCGACTTAATTAGTTATTTTTTTCTTTGTATAAAGGTTTTGCTCAACATGTAGACAAAGTATTAGATAATGCAAAATATTTTACAAAACAAATCAAAACACGACTTGGTTTTAAACTGGTTTTACCCGAACCCGAATACACGAACATTTGTTTCTGGTATATACCACCCAGTCTGCGTGGCCAGGAAAACCGATCCGATTTCGAACAGAAATTACATACAGTAGCGCCAAAAATCAAAGAACGTATGATGAAAGAAGGTTGCATGATGGTTACTTATCAACCGTTAAGAAATTTACCTAACTTTTTCAGAATGGTATTCCAAAATTCTGGACTGAATCATGAAGATATGATTCACTTGATTAAAGAATTTGAAAGATTAGGAAATGATTTGTAATTTTTCTTTTATAAATTTTATTTTAATAATTAGTTAGTAGTTTATTCTACTGTTGTGTGATAGTTATAAAACAAAGATATATTTTTATATACATCAATGACTTTTAACTTCCTTAGTGATCGACATACTTTACATCCAAAAGTATGTTCACACATTCTACAAAATCTTTTTTTCTAGCTTTCCTTTTTCTAAACACCTTACGATTGCATATATTAAGGTGTCTATACGTCCCGAATTTTCAGTCCCTGTTCCGATTTTTGACAACTTTTTTTTTGGTGCCGAATTTATAGCATTTGTCCGGTTCCCCGAGAAAGTCCAGATTTGCGTTGAAAGTCCAAAGGATGCGCACCGATATGTTAAATATATTTGAAAAACACTGAAACGAGAAATATTCAAAAGAATAAGCCCGCCAAGCTTGCATGTGCGACCTACCTGAACAACACTATTATAGGGTTAGATATTCTAACTTCATTTCCTATTTTTTTGCTCATCAAAAATGTGCGGCCCGTGTAACATTGCAAACAAATGTCTGCGACCCGACGAAGTGTCTCGTTTCACCAATGTAAAAATCTGGTCACCTTACTACAAAGTTAAGATACACTAATTTGCAGCGAAAATTAGATTTTCACTAATGTATTTTATTTATATTTTATATCAAATATGTGATAGGTAATAATTATGATAATTTGGCACATAAATGGATTTGTTTTTGTTACGTTATCTTTTTTGGATGTTCCAATTTTCATGTAAATATTTTTGTAATTAAGATAGTCAAATATTGTATTTCATATTTTCAATAACAGTTATTTAATGTAAAAAATGAATGTCTGATGTAGTAATATAATGCAACTGAGTTCGGTCCTGTTCTTTTCAAAAAATAAATTTAAGCTTATACCATCTTAAAAAACGATCCCAAAAGTAAGTTAAAATGCTGACTGACTGACATATTGAAACTATGTCATGACATTGGCCGCGTGTAGAGAAGCCTCTACGAGCTCTGTTTTGTGCTTTTATACGTAAAGGTACAAAATGGCAGCCCCAACCACATAACTAATAATAATGGCAATGCCAATAAAATGTGTAATTTATGTGATTTAATAGGGTAATTAATCATATTTGTGTTAATTTTCGTAAAATCTTGACTATAGTTTTTTTTAAGTGTAAACGTGTTTCGTTAAATGTATTTGTTTTTATAAAATATTTTTTACATCCGGAGTGGGTTTGCCGTTAACGTTTGCGAAAGCGCCGGGCTGTAAAGTTCATTTCGGTATCGGATAATAATGGTTAAAAGGCCTAGTGTCAAGACCAAAAAAATGTTTGAAGAAGAGGAAGCCTATAGGTACTGAAGCGCCTAAAATCCCTGCTTAATACTTCGTGGTATATAAAAGCAAGATTAAAAGAGAAATATCTCTTGTATTGTGAACATACAATAGTTAATTTTTGAATTTAGAAATCTAAATATAATATTAGTACGAACTTTAATTGTTTTGAGCACAAATTTAGAGTGGTACTACATCCACTACAACCACCTCCAAGTGTTCTATTTAATATGTATACTAATCATGACAATTTTATATGAAATTTTTATCGATATAATTAGTTATAAATCTGACCTTGAAATTATACTTCTTGTAAAGTAACTATATTTACTCAATTTATAGAAAACAATGCTATCGATAGCAAGTCGTACAAAATTATTCTAGAAATTAGAGAGTTAATTGTTAAGCCGAAAGATAACGTTTTTTTTTTATCAAACGGTTGGATTCCTAGCGATAAAGGGATCTATGGTAACGAGAGGGCCGATTATCTGGCGAAATCTTGCCATGAGGAACCCACTAAACAACTTTTAGTACATTCATCAATTTTTTTAAATAAATTTAAGGACATTGTATGGCAAAAAAGGTAAGGCTCCTAGGAAAATCCTATCACTTGGTTTGAAAAATTTGAAATTTCCCAAAAAGGAACGGTGTCCACTATCTGCAGACTTAGAATGGGACATACTCTATATCCCGAACATAAATATTGGTTAAAATTGTCAAATTCCGCTTACCGTGATTATGTGGCGATTGGGACTTTGGAACATATTTTCTGTGCATGTCCTTTGTTTGCTACAGAAATTAAACATTTAGTCATTTCTTCATAAAAGAAAATTACCTGCCCGCTTCATTTTGTACTAATCAAATATTGGTCCTTCCAAGGGCCAGGTTATACGATTATTTATTATATATTTTTAAAAAAATTAAATATAAGTTATAAAAATCAATGTAGGGTAAAACAAATTGTTCTAAAATTTATAGAGATTATAAATTTAAAAAGTCGTAGTCCTTTTTGCTGTAAGGTAAATTCCCAGTATAAACAGGGTTTTAAGAATTTGGGAAGGAAGGGGAAAGAAAAAAAATATTTTTTTATTTTCTTTTTGGTGATACATATTTCTACGTTGCAGTTGATCTTGCGTTTTCCCTTGTGTTCTATCACTTTAAATTAAATTAGTACTAACAATTGAGGCCTCTTCTTTTCGGATCCGTGAATGGTCTGCTGAGGCCCCAGATCGAGAAGATCGTACCTGTAGTGAGAACTAACATATATGTTAATTGTCGCCTGTATATCCTTATAGGGTCTTATCCTCATCATAATTATCCTCACTTGAGTAAAGTAATGTAGAAATAAGTGAAGGTAATTCCTATCATTTGCGTCGGTTATAGGTCAAGGCGAAAGAACGCCGACGGTAAACAAATATAAGAAGAAGAACTATATTTAATGACAATTTATGAACAGAGTAGAGTTACGTCGGAACAGGCACGTGAAGTGGATCGTGCCGGAACTACACGTAAAAGTTAATAAAAATTTATTTTTTATTATTTCTTGAAATTTATTAATCTTTAAACATCATATCAATCTTTTAATTATATTCTTTAATATTTATGATTAATGCTTATAAGTGTTTTTTGATTAATGTTGCTACATTCTTTTTTTGAACCTTGTAGTTCTATAGTTTTTTTTAACTTTTATAAACTGGTACTCAGACATGTTTTACACATCTAACTTAATTTTCATTTCATAAAATCGGATCTATCATTGAACGTGAAAAATGTGCTTCATAAAATAATTTTTTATAATGGTTTCATAACCCGGAGTGAATTTGGAGTTAACGGTTTCGCCGGGCTTTACTTTCGGATTCGAAAAGTGATGGGAAATTCGTCCACGTTCTTTTTTTTTTTTTGAACCACGGAATATTATAACATTTAGTTTTTTTTTATATCAGTTCTTTTCAGTCGGCGGTAGGCCCTTTGAAAAGTAGATGTTTTAATTTTGTGGACAGAAAATGTACTGGAACAATAAACGGGTGTTAAAATTGTGGCAAAAATTAGATACTAAATTATAACCCAAATGCTGTCCATAAATTTGATTAATGTAAAATGGCTATTATATGAACAGAAACACGCCTTACATACTAAGAGAAAAATTTAACAATACTTACATATTTGATTTCGGAAACTTCGAATAAATAGCTTTGTTATGCATAATCTGAAACTTATTTATTCGCCTCGTATGTAATAAATATTGTATTAATATAAGCTAGTATAATATATGTGTTACATTTTTCGTGCTATTTTTTATATTATGCTTGTGCAAATTTTGTTTTTTTATATATCCTTAACTTTCTTATATTTTCTTCTTCTTCTTCAATTTTTTTTTTTTGGTCCTGATGCGAGGCCTTTTAACCATTATTAACCGTTACCGAATTGAAATCTACAGGCCGGCGCTTGCGCAACCGTTAACTGCAAACCCATTCCGGATGTAGTAAATATTTTATAAAAACAAATACATTTAACGAAACACCTTTTCACATAAAGATTTTAAAAAAATTAACACAAATATGATTAATTACACTATTACATCACATAAATTACACATTTTATTAGTATTTGCCATTACTATCCGTTGATTAAATTTTTATTTTATTTGGTTATGTGGTTGGAGCTGTCATTTTGTACAGTTACGTATAAAAGCACAAAGCAGAGTGCACTTTATTTTTATATCTAGTTCCTATTTATTAATTAACCACAAATTTATTTAAAATTCTAAATTGTTACAACTTGAATTTTTTATTAATTTAACCTAACTTTCCATTTGGTAATTTTTATTTTCCTCAAATGAAGTGCCATCTTTTAGATAGTAGATTTATTTAGTTTAAACGTCAAAACTTAAAATGACGTGATTTAACCTCAAAATAAATTTTATCCAGCTAATTATGAATTGAAATAAATAAAAACATGTCTATTCTAAAGGATAGTATAGTTATATTAATTTCTCAAGTAAGCATGCTTTTTTGTTATTTTTGTACTAGTTAATTTTTTTAATAATTGCAATTCCATATCATTTCAAAATTAATTTACTATTTTCAGGTAATATTCTTCGTTGGGGCTCGTATATTTTTCATGCAACAACTTTTTAGAGACTATGAAGTCAGACACAAACTTGTACATATGATATTTTCAGTTACTTTAATGCTGTCCTGTACAATGTTTGAATTAATAATTTTTGAAATTTTAAGCTGCCTTTTAACTAGGTATTCCTTATTATACATGTAATCTATTTAAAGTGACTTGTTAATTTTTAGTTCGAGAATATTTTATTGGCGTGTTGTCATATATACACTTTTATTTGTTGTGATAGTATTAAATCCAATATATATTGCACATAGCTGTATAAGTAATATTAGTTTCGGTAAGTAATATTTTTATGTTTATAATAAACTATCTTTTATACAATCTCTTTTGCTTGTGTAATATATGATTTTAACATGAGTATACATATTAACTTTTTAGTAACATCATATTATATTAAGCATCTAACTTTTCTTATCTGGGTAATATTTATAATAATATTTTGGAAAATTGGTGACCCATTTCCAATTTTAAGTCCGAAACAAGGAATTTTGTCCATGGAGCAATTGGTTTCTCGAATTGGTGTAATTGGAGTGACAGTGATGGCATTGCTTTCTGGATTTGGTGCTGTGAATTATCCTTATGAATCTATGGCTTATTTTATGAGGTAAATGATTTTTAAAACTTTGAATGTATTCATTTCCGGAGCAAACTTTTTCTATATTTCAAATTGATTAAGAAGCACGTTTTTATATTATATATCAAAACATGTACAAAATATTTTGATATACCCAAATATGTACATATATATATTGATATAGGATTCATCAAAATTTTTGATTTGGAATTCCGAATACAAATAATACATTTTATTTTGTGTCTGTGAACTTTTGCCGCCCGTAAAATATTATTAAGCTAAGGAGATTAAATGTTAAATTATTATACTAGTTAGATCTGCATTAAATCACTTTGATCCACCTTTTCTCTATATGGCATAGACAAGGGATTATTTTATTTATGATTGTTTTAGGGATGTAACTATAGCTGATGTTACAAATATGGAGAAGAAGCTAATGCAAACGATGGATATGATAGTTTTAAAGAAGAAAAGGATAGCAATTGCGAGAAAACAAAGTATGGAAAAATCGTCGGAGGATTCACTTAAACAAAAACATGTGCTGTGGAATATGTGGTATTCGACTGTAGCGCCTAAGAAGAATCAAGAGAGTAAATATAACTCTTTTGTTTTCAGTGCAGTAATGATATTAGGGTTTCTTATTAAACAAATTTTACCGCAAGGTTTAGTTGAAAAGTAGAGAAGTTAACACTTGATCGGTGTTCACATCCGAATTAAATCATTAAATTTTAATATTTTTCTAATTAAATCCTCTAAATAGGGAAAGAAATCTATTATGCACTATTTTGAAACCTTATAGCGTTTATTTCTTTATGTCTTTTTACATTTCACGTCTCTGAGTTCACACTTCTTTTTAACATTATTTACCATAGTTACGATTTTTTTTTTAGAAATATCAAGTTTATTTCAAATTAAGTTAACACCATAAATTTAAATTTTTGTAAGTCATAACTGTTCTAAATTTAGAACTACACGTACTGTATAATTTTTAGATATAACGCAGTTGAAAAGAGAAATTTCTGTCTTGGAAGAGCTCAGTAGACAATTATTTCTAGAAGCGCACGAAAACCATTTGATGCTCGAACGTATCGAATGGTCGAAGACCTGGAAAGGAAAATATTTTAATTTTCTGGGATATTTCTTTTCCTTATATTGTTTATGGAAAATATTTATAGTAAGCGTTTTTGTTTTTCTTGTAAAAATTCATTCTTTGCAATCATTTAAAAATCTTATGACAGCACATATTCACGTACAAAATTACTCCTGATATGTGACTGACGATCGGTCCCTGTATAATAACGTGAAATATACAAAAACATAAAAAAAAACGTATTAGGTATTATGTGGAAAAAGAAAATTTTGAATTTGAAATAAAAATTGTGTTGATACGGCAAAAACAAAAATGTTATATCACTATATTTTCATAAACCAAAAGTACGTATGAAAAAAACTCACAATTTGCAAGATTATTTAAGAGCAAATTCATCATTTGAGGTGGAAATTGTATTCGTCTTTGTTCGAGACGCCATAGCGACTTTTAGTGATAGATTGTTATTCTGAATGTTTTAAATATCTCAATATATTCAGTAACAACTTTCATTTGGACTTTGACAGTTAGAGTACTGCATTCTCGGTTCTAACATCTGACTCAGTGGTTCCGTAGCCAATTCGATTTAGTCCTCATCATTTCAATAAACATTTTTTCTCTTCATATCAATAATAATTTCTTCATATACATAGCATGTCAAATTAATAATATTGAATAATTTGTTCCGCTATTTTTTGAAGATCTTTTCATCGAAACCCATTCTGTGCAAAAAGATGTTAAGCACATTGTACTGTTTTTATGCTATTTCTCTTTTTTGGTAAGGGAATTAATGAGTCGCAGAAACTATTTATTTTCTCTAAAAATTATCTACAAATTTGAGTTACTCCATTATTCTTCGTTGTGAAGGAGTATATTGGCCGTTTTATTCTATTATTATTTTTTATATATATTTTTCATTTCAGTGTACGATAAATATAGTTTTCGATAGAGTAGGGAAAAAAGACGTAGTGACAAGAGGCATAGAAATAGCTGTCAACTGGGTCGGATTAAAAATTGACGTATCATTTTGGTCTCAACATGTTTCATTCATTCTGGTTGGATGTATCGTTGTTACGTCAATTAGAGGATTACTTCTAACGTTAACTAAGGTAGTCTAAATTAAATTCGGACTTCTTTTCTAATTACAGGCAACATAATATACTCTAAATCTATATTTTTATTTCAGTTTTTTAACAAGATCTCGTCCAGTAAAAGTTCGAATATCATTGTCTTGGTACTAGCCCAATTAATGGGCATGTATTTTCTATCTTCGGTACTTCTCCTGCGAATGAATATGCCAGCCGAATATCGTATTATTATTACCGAGGTTCTGGGTGATCTCCAATTTAATTTCTATCATCGTTGGTTTGACGTGATCTTTCTCGTGAGTGCGCTGGGCAGTATTGTCACATTATATATAGCACATAAGGAACCCAATCGCGACATACATGAACACATGTGATTAAAACATTTTTTAGAAAAGTTTTTTTATTGTTACTTGGATTAATATTGTAGTCAAGAATTGAAAATTTTTAAGTTTCGCGAAAAATTCTGAGCTTAATAGTGAGTGCGCATTTACGAATTATATTGAGTTCCGATTCTTAGTGATTTTTTACATTCTGCCATTGCCGGGGAAACATTTTTTCCCTCAGTATGTTCCTTTTAATTTTTTATTAGTCAGATATCTAGATAGATATTTTGTGTAGCAGCTATAATCTATCAATTACTCCTCTATCAATTATCTACAGTTGTACTTATTTGAAAAGGTTTTCTATTCTTATTAAAACTGATTAAAATTTAGAATCGAAAATATATAATTGCCAGCAATAAAAATAGAGCAGTCTGATTAAATTAAATATATGATTATATATACATGGCAGAATCAAATGAAAAGCTTAAAAAACGTTAAACAGAATTTATTGAAACAATGTCAAAAACAAGCATATCATTTTTCGGTTGCTCCCCTTACCGGTTTTGGAAGTGCTTGAATGCGGGAAGAAAAAGAAATGTTGTGATCATATACACAGGTACTCGTGCCCTGCCTTTATTACGAAATTTGAGAATGCGTTTAGGTAGGATAGAATGCGTTTAGGCATGGAAAACTGAGACATCCAACTATAGTCGCTGAGTCCTGCTCCCTAAAACCCTGAGTACTAACTCCCTAAAACCATCAATCATTACTTTGTAATGTTTACGAGGCAATCATTACTTCGGAGTCATTAGAACGATGCTGAGACGTTTCCACTATCCAGGATTTTATGCTATAGCTTTGTTAAAATCTATTGTCTAAGTCTTCGTCCTGTCTTCGCTTTGTATTAATCTTTTGGCCCATTGCAGTCTCAGCTCCGATTTAATTTCGTCATGTAGAGTCCATTGTTATAGCAAATATATGTCGCAGCATTTTCCGCAACGTTTATATATCGATCTATCCATTTTGCACATGCTATTAAGATGCTTCGCAAAGCTGCCTTAACTGATTTACCACTTGCCTTCCCGATACCCATCGCTCCACATTAGAAATGTTCAGATGGACGTGTGAACTGATTCGGAATGTGTAGTGTTGGTAGATACAGACACGCTTCTCCCCAATACTTGATTTTCACTCTAAGTTTCTTTTCTTTTTTATGATCCTTTTTGTCCTCGCGAATTTTATTTCGTTAGTTGACACGATTTTCTGTCAGGAATGTGTTTCACCATTCCAGCGTTTTCTCGGGAATGAGTATTAAATGCGATTTTATTGTGTGGATTAAGAACACATTATCCTTCGGGCGATTCACGTTCTTATTGTCACATGCATCTGGTTCTTCACGTTTCTATTACTGCAACTGCTGCTAGGGCCCGCATTCGTCTTGTGAAACCCGTATTGCTAGTGAATCTGTATTTCGTACCGGTCTCACATTGCGTCCCCTATCTGAGCCCTCAGCCTAATCCCGCTTTGAATTACTCGCTGAAAATTTATATTCAACCAGCTAAACCCGGCCACGCTTCGCTGTAGCTCAGTCTGATATTAAATGCACCTGAGTCTGATGGCAAAGCCGCAGCCA
>WYDF02005528.1:0-13914 GCA_009867245.2 Adranes taylori
ATATTAAATAAAAATTAGTACCTGTTTTATTATTCTGCGAGATTTATAAGCCTCTATAATCTTAGTCTGTTATCGGTCAGTGACCTATGGATACCGTAAACAAATAAATAATTTTTCATGTTAAACATTTTCTTAATTTCTTTTGTAAGTTCACAAATGAAACCACTTCATCATCAGCTAATTAATTACAAGAAAGAAAATCGACACGTAACATTATTTTAATTCACTTGAATTTCAATAAATCAATAAATAAATAAAACGATATATAATTAGACGAACAGTTTGTACCGTGTTAAATCACCTACCCATGAATCCCCTGGTCCCCGTACTTGTCTACGGCACAGACAGCTTTGCTGTCCGCTTTCCCACTAACCGTACCGTCGATGAGGATAAGGCCATCGCCAGAGAAAGTACGCCTCGCCCATCGAGCCTGCGCGAGTGGCATCGAGATGACTCTCAAAAGAACCTTCAAGCTACATCTCGTTATTTGGTGAATGTAGATGCACCTAAATCCATCACCAACTCCCTCGACAAGCCAGATAGAAGATCCGTTGACTCCGCCAAGCTCTGCACTCTCACCAACAGCTCCGGGAGACGTCCCGCTGCCTACCAAAATCTAATAAAATCAATCGTGTTTTATTAGATTTGTGCTTATTTATTAATTCATGGACCCTACTCATCCTATTTAGATACTGATTTATTCAGACTTATTCTGACTTATTCAAATTAAATCAAGGTACGAATAAATCACTGTTCATTTTATTTAACTTTTGAATTTATCAAACCCCTATAACCCTTTATCAAATCAAGTTACGCCCCTTAAATAAATCATTTACTATTACTCTACTGATTCCGGTACTGATATCAACATTTTATTAACATGTAGATATATAGCGAGCCATCCAATACAAGTATACTCCGTCCATTCCTCGTACCAATTTCATGCATAATTTTTCCCAGCACTTTATACTCTCTTCCCATAGCCCTAAACCCCTTCTCCAGTTAGCTACATACATGCTTTCATCATTTTCCACACAATCACTACACATTCATTAACCCAGTGCTACAATGACTCTTCCTACTCCCCAGATATTCCAAAATTTCTTTCCACATCATCCATCGAATATTTGGTTCCCGTTTCCTCACTTCCACGCCTAAATCTTACGAACATGCTCTTTTCGTTCATATACCTGTAATTAATAAAATAAATAAATTGAAAAACCATACCATAACAAAGAGCCCTATCATAATTATTATACAATTCTCAATATCATGTCGGTGACACCGAGAATGTGGCGCCAAAATCGTAAAATATAATCAATTTTCAAGCGTTTCTTCGTATGTTGATCCACCACCTTCTCCTCCATACTCAATTCATGCGCTCAAATTTCCAAAATTCCATACCTATTGCATACTATCTACACATCCGTTTATTTTCATTCACTTAAAATCTATTCCTCCTTTCACCATTCCCACAACGAAATCTAGCTATCAACATTTTATTAACATCTAAATATGTAGCAAACCATCCAACATCATTATCCTCCATCTATTGCGATACATAATTACCTCCTCTTATCAATTTCATGCATAATTTTTGTCAGCACTTTCCCCATCCTTTCGTCATTTGGCAACACGATTCCTACGCATTCATTAACCCTTTCATTAACATTCATTACCATGACTCTTCCTGTCCCCAGATATTCTAAAATTTCTTTCCATATCATCCATTCAATATTTGATTCTCCTTTCCTCACTTTCAGATCTAAATCTTCAGAACATCTTCTTTTCGTCCATACTCGTGAAATTAATAGAATAAATTAATTGAAAAATTGTACCATAACAAACAGCCCTATCATAAGATACAATTCTTAATCAAAGTTTATAACATGTCTATGGCACCCAGCATATGCAGCCAAAATCCCAAAACGTAATTCAATGTATTTCAAAAAATTTCATTATAACGTATTTAAATTACAGCGCTAATTCCTATTTTACGCCCACTTAAGTAAACACAAGTTTCAAATAAGATTCAAATCAACATTAGATGTAGACGTAGTCTAAAGATCTGAATATATTAGCTTTTATTACATACACATGATTTTTATGTCCTTAAGGCCCTCACGAGCAAAACCCAGCAAAACGAGTAGCACAATTTCATCTTCGAGCAATGAAATAATTTATCAAATAATATTGCTTCTCTCCAATTGTATAAGAAGTACATACATATAGGTATGTTTGTGTGAATTCATATTCAGTCAATGCTTGTGGTGCTCTTCCACCTTCATTCCATTTATCAACTTTTAGAATTACGAAATACATGTTTCGTCTTGTAATACCTGCTCTGATATACAGATATAATTTATTTCAAAATATACATCGAGAATAATTTTATTAGCTTCTGTATTGTTCAACCTTCCCACAGGAATTACGGAG
Source organism: Adranes taylori (assembly GCA_009867245.2). Taxonomy (NCBI): domain Eukaryota; kingdom Metazoa; phylum Arthropoda; class Insecta; order Coleoptera; family Staphylinidae; genus Adranes; species Adranes taylori. Next base: position 2,437 of record WYDF02005528.1, read on the forward strand.
ACTAATAGCGATGCTACAAATATGGTTAAAAGTAATATTGTAAACCTATAATAAACTTGTAAACGGTGTTTTCTTCTTTTAGTCAATTTGAGAGTAAACTATTAGTTTCTTCTAATCAAAAATTTAAACTGTCATTTTTACTGTGAAACAATTTCAACCTATAAGTTTAATCACCAACATCCGAGATGAAGGACGCTAGATAATTTTGCCGCACACTAACCGTTAATGCTTAACTCGTGGTGATCTGTATATTGCGTCTAGTGAACCGATGTTTTACATCATCCTCTAGGGATGTGTATGACAAATCACTATTGAAACTCATTATACTATTCAATTTATAAAAATCAAGATAGTATTCCTACCTCAAATTTCAAAGTTAAAAATGTCCCTATTCAAGGTAAGTTACTACAACATGTTATTGAAATTTAAAAAGTTTACGAATTAAATATTAAAAACATGATTGGTTTAAGAGTGTTGAAACCTGGATAGATTACTTTATTTCCATATTTAATTTGTGTTTGTTCTGCATTGAATCATTTATTCTAAATTTATAGTCCAGCCTGTAAATATCGTTTTTGTATTAACTAGTTTCATTAGTTTTTCTAAGTAAGTACGCATATATATATATATATATATATATATATATATATATAATTTGGGGATTTTTTATGTGCTTAAGATTTATTGTTAGCGAATGCGCAAGAAAAGAGAAGCAGACTCTTATAGACTATTAACGGATTAGGATACATCGCTATTGCGGTTTTAACCATAGTTATAGCAGTCCGAAAAGACTGGAATAGAGTCAGTGGGCAAATATGTATGCCATCGCACTGCAACTCGGGCGTCGGCTATGAATCAAGTGTTTCTTATTTTTCGAGGGGCTAAACCAACAAAGAATCAATTCGTGTTAGTTCGCGAACGAGTGCGGTAAGAAGGAACCAACTTCCTCTATTCTGACACCCAGTCCTGCCCAGAAGGTTGTAAAAGAAGTTTGTTTGTTTGAATTCCAGTCGCGGTTTATTATTAATTAATTCATATGCATTATTGTCACGGCTATTTTAGACGGAGGGTTGTTCTATCCGACGTAACATAAGTGAGAAGGAACTTTTATATGGGTTAACGTAGCAATGCCCTGCTCAGAATTATAGGTACCCGAGCTCCTTTGTTATTTTATAAGATAGCACTTTAGTTTAGCGATTTCCAGCACGGTTATTAATTGAATAATTGATGCGAATCAATCCAATCTAAATCCCACTTAGTTAGCCCCACTTAATTTAGAATAAAACATTAGATTTTCTAATTGTGTATTTTGTGGCTGAGTAATTACTAGTAACGTAATTCTTAACGATAGCCATAAGCCTTAATAATTCAGGCAGCAGAAATGAAACAGTTATTAAACTTAATCAAATTATATTGGTCGTTAAAAATGTTTATATGCAATCCAATGACATGCTCATTCATTCCCATACGTAAAATAAAATAATCAACGCTTTGCAATTAATAAAATAAATCAACATTTGAATAAAACTGACTTTATGGTCTGTTCAGTTACATCAAAGAAATGTTAAACCAGGTACTTACAGATTTTGCCGCTGTACACAAACTATTTATTTATTATTTTAGAGTAAAACACCATTATCTTAATTATTTATATGTATTTCTTTTGGATTTACCTTGATCAACAAACATGTTACTAATTACACTCGATTGTTACTAATTAAACTCATCACTCAAGTTAATTTCACTCACTCAAGTTACTCAAGTCATCTCAAGTTACTTTATACTTAAGTTAATTTATCTCAATTATTCCCAAAAATATTAATGCCAAGTATCGGGCATAATAAAGTTCTTAATAAATTTATGATCACACTTTAATTAAACATGACTTAATTTCTTTATTTAATTATTAATCTAATATTATTTTATTCCGGATTATTATTTCGCTACTTAGTCGGACATTATGACGTTTGGCGGACGCCCAAAATTATCTATCTCCCTACTAGAACTGGGCATCGTTTTTATTCATACTGATCTCCTTCCACATACCGATATGCATATTTTTTATCATAATTAAGTAGTAGCTAGTTACACAGCCGCTTCGAGCATCGGTGTGTTTTCCCCTCACTTAGGTGGGTCTGGTCAATGCACTCTGGCTACATGCATACCTCTAGGTAAAATTAGTATAGGGCATAGCATAGGGTATAATCAATACTAATATGTATTTTTGCACTTTCATCATAAAATAGATGACTGTCCCCTAAGTTACCCGATGACTGTCCCCTTATCTAAAATGTTATTTATAATGCAAAATCTTTTATGGCGTTTAATTATTTTAAACTATTCACCTTATTTGTGAGTACTTAATGCCCATCCTTTTACATCAACCTAAACAGGGACGTGGACAAATCTCCACGTTACATTATGTTTGATGTATTATGTTAATAATATTTTATGCTCTTATTGTATGATTTATTTTTATGTACTATACTTATCATTTTTCAAATTGTTTAACATTCTTATTGTACAAACTATGACAAACCACTAATTCTGTTATTATTTATAGTGCATTACTGTTATATAATTGAACTTGATAAGTTGGCAATAAATGTATTTATTTATTTTTTATTATTTATATAGCTATTGTCGCCATTTTATCAAAGGTGTACGGTTCAGCTTTGAGGGAGTACAGCTCATCAAGAGCTGTACTCTTCAGAGGGTCTGAAAAAGCTAAGAAGAATAGAAGCATTATTGCACAAAATAAGTTTCTTCGTAGAATAAGCTTCTTCGGACGCATCATGGTACATACGGAATACTGTATTAGTGGCAGCGCAAACAAGAAATCGCAAACAGTGTACTCTGCGGTATTACGCAGAGTACACTGAGTAATACCGCTGTTCTCTGCGGTATTAAAATTTCTGGAGCCTGCAAAAAGTCAGTGTCGTTCCAAGGCGATAGATGACAATTTGTACTCAGTGCCCCTCTGAGCAGCATACCTAGCCCTTCATTCCCAACGTCACGTTTTCGGTTTGAAACTAGAGGTGTTGAAACTATACCAGTACATGTTGATGAATTTTAAAGAACAATAGATTTATTAACTAGATTCTAAAAATACCTAGATTTGAAACTAAAGGTGTATTTAAGTAAGCACAATTGTATTTTAAGTAAGCTTATGCTACATACGGTACATATTGATGAATTTTAATAAAAGTAACTGGATTTTGTAATAAGAATTGAAACTAGAGGTCGGAACATTCTTGCATAGTAAATAGTATATCCTACATACAGTAGATATCTACATATAGTAGCAATATTAACACATATCTACATATAGCAGATGAATTTTAATAGAAATAACTAGATTTTGTAACTAGATTCAAAAAAGTAAGTTAGTACACGTTAGCATTTTTAATAAGTATATCCTACATACAGTATATCCTACATACAGTAGAGGTTGAAAATTCTGGAGCCTACAAAATGTTAGTGTCCCCTCCTAGGCGATGGGTGAAAATTTGTACCCAGGATCTCTTCTGAGCAATATGTCTGGCCCGTTTTCGTCGTCACCTGATCAATTTGTAACTGGAAGTGGGTATCCACTTGCAGTTTAAAAAAGGATATGCTACATACAGCAGATGATGGATTTTAATAAAAATAACTAGATTTAGCAAGTATATTCAAGAAATTAAAAATAACTAGATTTGAAACTAAAGGTAACTACACACTTGCATAATGAGTACACACACACACATACTTGTAGGTTTATGCTACATACAGTAGGTGTTGATGATTTTGATGAAAGTAACTGGATTTTGAAAGTAGATGTGGATAAATATTTGCATTTAAAATAAGTATATCCTACATACAATAAATGTTGATAATTTTGAATAAAAGTAACTACATTTTGTAACTAAATTATAAAAGTAACTAGATTTGTAACTATATATGCGGGATGCAATGCTATTTTAAGTTAAAATGGGTATTGGCAGTAGCAGCGAGGGTTTCAGAAATGAACAACTTGAACAAATAATGAATTAATACAATAAGTAATCCTAGTATAATATAAAGTGAGTAGTCAAAGTTCATTCAATTCTTCAAATATAATTATCATAACATAACATGTCATAACATCAAATAAATACCGTCTGTATAGAAATCCATAGTCAAATGTCTCGATTTTACGCGCTCTTAATGTTAAAGCGTACCGTCGTGTATGATCTTTTGTCGACATCTGTTATACGAGCTATCGCAAGCTATGTTCTTAAATATGTATGTGTGTATTACACAGATACATAGAATATTTCCGCGTCGGGATATTTCATTTTCCGAAGGATATTATTTTTATTTTTTTAACTGAAAAAGTTTTTAATATTTATTTCCATCCATTTATTTTCAACACGTCGTGACATTTCTCCCCCGTTTGTGCTTTCAACCGATCTCTGCTTAGCTATTTGTTTTACGAATTCTAGCAGAAGGCGTTTCAATGCGAGGCTACCCTAGCTTTTGGTAACATAAAGCTACCCACCACCGTTTATTTGTACCCACCACTTATGCTTTCGTCAACAAAGAAAGCAATTTCGATTCTTAGAAATCTTAACGGAAAAAGAATTTTTTTATTGGTCGAATTACACACAATTTAATAATTTTCTAGCAGAAGTTTCCTTTCTAGCAGAAGATACGCCCAAGTGAGCCGGCAACTACAAGAAATGACGCCGACTTCTCATTTAATTTCAGAAAGGAGCTACTCAATCCAGCATTCCTCAGACGGATTTTGGGTCTCGTTCTGATCGTTTAAGAGTGAAGATCTGGAACAATATGATCAACAATAATTCACCATTAAATGATCAAGCCTATTTTCTTGAAGTAAATGTTAGAGTTAAACACGTATACTACAACCATAAATTCTCTGCTCAATCTTTCGTTCTCTCATCACTCACTTCTTATTTCAATCACTCATATCAATCTTTCATAACCCTACCTTCATAAAATACTTCGTCAATGAGAAGGCAATGAAGTCAACGTCAGAGGAAGAAGTCAACCAACCGCTTAGCGTAGCGAGACTACGAGGATGGCAGCGATAGAACTCCAGTAACTCGGGCATCCCAGACGCTTGTTCCGTTATTACTTCTGCAACAGCGAATAAATCCTAGAAAATCATTTTCTTCCGTCATAAATTACATTGTATCTTCCCAATATATCTCACACTATTTTCATATCGTCGTCATGTTACTTGGCTGGACCAATCTACAATATCTTCGTTAGACATTTAACATTCAATTCTACCGTCGCCCTGGAAAAGTAGCCAAAATCCAATCAGAAGAACAAATTAATATCATAAATCAAGTTACCCTTATTTCGCTACTTTATTTGCTATTATTTTTACTAATGGAATATGGTAATGGAATCGCCCTAACAATTTTTGTATTATAAATAGAAACTCTACATTGTTTCTATTTATAATACAAATAGAAACAATGTAGAGTTTCTATTATAAATTAATATATATATGAAGTTATACATATTAAAGAACAGTAAATCAAATTATTTTACTTCGTCATTGCATATATCAATTTTAGTATTTAAGTACTTTATTATAAGAACAGCGAATTTCTAATCCAACCCTGAAATCTCATGCAATGAGCATTTTATCTTAAAAATTAGCAGAATAAGCTTAAAAAGCGTATAGTGGTAATAAGCATAACTTCGATCCTGCTTTTTTAAGATAAATTCTGTAACAAATGCTATAGTAATGTTATGTCGTCAATCGAGAAACATAATATGGATGTTGTACATAACGCGTTTAAACTTTTCAAACCAATTTACAAAAATGACAACATGTTTCACTTTGCAACTGTCTATTACAGCAGTAGCCGATCCAATAGTAATTTTGCCACCTCCAGACAATTGTCCGCCTCTCTCGGCAAGTAATTATTGTGCGATGTCCACGTGCTTGTTTCTAATTTAATAAACTTTTGTATATATCTCAGAAACTATAAAAGATAGGACAGTCAAATAAATTTTGTTGTATATAGGCTACCAAAAACTCCTATTATTTGATTTGAAACACTTGTTTCTATAGATACAATTTAACATTATTCAAATCTTGTGAAAATTTCTTTTTAAATTTCTTATATCAAAAGCTCCTTTAATACTCAAATAACTAATCAAGTTAAAAAACGCGCTCGGAGTAATTTAAAGTGATTTGATGTTGTAAGAAATGGCATTAACTCAGTGCCTCTGAAAGTTGCAATAGTGAAAGTTGAGAAAAATATATAAGACTAAGTCACTTCAATGTTGCCAATGCAATCTACGGAACTAATTTGAGCAATAAAGGGGGTTTCAAAAAACTTTTTAGTGATACCCCATATATATATATATATATTTTGTAAGGCCTTATGATTTACTTTAAAATAATACCAAACATGAAGGTACATCCCGACTAGTTCTACAGATATATTCCCGTAATACCTTCAAACTTCTTCTCTCGGTTTTGGTTACCATGGTAACCGTCATTAAACATGCCTATAAAGAGCGTATTAGAAAAGTTCTAAAACGCAAATATTGTACGAGGTCTATGAGGTTTGAACAATGGGCATTTATCCCCCTCCCTCAGACGTTAATAAAAATGATTAATTGTAAAACTCTGATTATAAATTAAGATGATCATTGTGTGATGTGTCAATATCTTGCAGAACAAGTACCTATCCTTTAAATATATAGATCATGTTAGAAACATTTGCGTTTATACTTAATTAAATAAATTATATTACGTGTGAAGTGTCAGAAATGCATATTTATATCATAAATAAATACCTATACATTATGTTGTGTTATTCCCGTTACTTGTAAATATGTACCTAAAATTACAAATAAAAACGTTTTGCAGCTCTTTAAAGCGGAAACTGAATAAATTAAAGGAAACATAGTTGTACGACAACTACATATAGTTATTGAACAGCAATTCCAATCAAATGTGTATATGAATGTATGTATTATACGAGAAGTCAAAACTAACCATTCGATTTTTCTAGATCAACATCAACAAATAAGATGTTTCGTCTATATTCAAGTAATGGTATTGAAAAACAAGATAACTGCTGAATAGAACAATTCTATATTACTCAAAAGTACGTACACATTTGTACCATTACGAGGACCGCCTTTTAGTTTTTACAAACAAACCCTATGCGACTTATTTAAATAAAATTTGACCTTTGTTTTATTTTTAAGCACTGAGAGCTCAAAAATCGACAACGTAGTTTTCGTAAGCTTTTGAACTGTAAAGATACAATAAAAACAAATAAATATTACTTGTATATTGTACTAGCTAAACCCGGTCATGCTTCGCTGTGGCTATGTCTGATATGAAATGAACCTGAGTCTGATATGAAATAGCCAGACAGAGACGTGGCCTAATATTGCCGCGCACAGCGATATGGCCTAATTGCCGCGACCAGCAATGTGTTCCCGTGTTCCCTTATTCCCATATTATGTATATAAAAACACGAGCGTATCTGAATGCAATGTTTTGTCAAAAGTTCAAGAATATGTGTTCCCGTTTCCAGTGTTCCCGCATTTTAAGTAGAAAAGAACACTCTTGAGAGTAAGTACAACGTTGTGTCAAAATTTCAATCGGATCGAGTAGTTTTCGAGTTTTAAAGCCGCAAACATACGCAAGCTGAATTTTTATATATAAGATGTGGCAGCAGGATCATGTAATCAAGCTGTTGCATTTTTTTAATTATATACAAAATCTATTTTTTTAATTATATTTTCCTCCCTAAAAAATTATTTTATGAGGAAAATACAGAAAAATATATATAGTTAAAAGGAAAGGAGAAATTTAAAATGATGAGATCGTTTAAAATTGGAGTAGCAATTGATGAGGAATAAAAGTAAATAGTGTTCCAAATAGTCATACAATTGATTAACTAAATGTTCTTTTAGTTGAAAAGCTTTGTTGTCGACATGTTTCGAGGTAACTATTGCCCCTTCATCAGAATTTTTTCTTTTGTAGAAGCCTCTTGTAATTGTACTCCAATTCGTACTCCAATTCTAAACGATTTCATCATCAATCATGGAATATGCAGCCAAGATATCGTAACAATTTGCCAAAAAATATGGGATTTGCCGGATTTTAAACCACGATAACGCACCTTCGCACAATGACGTTGTTATCAGCAATTTTTGGCCAAGAGCGGAATTAATACCATCCAACAGGCAGGGAATTCACCTGATGTAGCTCCTTACGACTTCTTTCTGTTCGGTTGACTCAAAAATTCCCGCTCTGTAGAAATGAAGGGTACAATATTGATTTTGATGAATAAACTTGTATTTTAAATTTTCTGAAAAAAATCCTGGAACTTTTTAATCAAGGTGGTATAACTCCTCGATACTAATTCAGGTTCAAATACGTATTCACCTATATAAAACCAATCGGTTTCTTTAAATGGCACTGATGTGTCTCTAGATGCGATGTCTGTTTTATTCATAGTTTACTTTCGATTGTCTATACGTCTATTTATATTTTCCGATACAAACAGGAAATGAATATTTTTATTTCTATTACGTCTTGGTTTCTTGACTTACAAGACAACACGATTCTGGATGGTAATGCTGTATTTAATCCTAAAGTTTTGTTAATATTAAAAAAAAAAACAAAATTAAAACATGCTAATCAAATCAATGTGGTATTTACAAGAAGATATTGGGTAGTGCTTCACCCTCTAGTACTCCGCCAGTGTACGCCCTTGACTGTACGTAGATGTAAACTATTTCCCCCGTGTAGTGTTTTTACTGTGATGTTACCGTGTAGGACGTTACCGTGATGTTATTGTCTCAGTACCATTGACGTAACACTTGCGTCATGTGACGCCACTTTTATGGCGCAGACTATGTAATTTTCATCGGATAGCCTTAAGGGGGTGGTACATATTATTACGAACCTTTCAACTAATTAAAACTATTCGGAAACTTCAAAAAATCTAAAAAAATAAGATAAAACTAGCTGCTTCAAAGGCCACCCGGCTAGTAAGGAGCGTCATCAAACTCTTCTTCTAATTTCCTCCTGGCTTTGATCCACTTTTGCCTTTACTCTTTGAACTCACTTTTCAATATTATATTCTGCCTGATAAATTGTCTATATTTTTCAGGCTAGTCACACAGTTGTAGCCAGGCCGAATTTCTTTTCTTTTGTAAACTCATTGAATTTTTACCACGTTTTTGTTTTGGGTAGAGATGATGTAAAGGCTATCTATCAGCTATCTATCATCAATCTATCATTACTATCATTTGAAAATAAATGGAAGCATTGAGACCAAATTGCTTTTTTCATATCTCACGTTGGATTTCATAGAGGTTTCAAATACTTTCATCGCTCACTCCACTTCCACCCCCCCTCTATAACCTAAATAATTAGCCTTCAAGTTCATTCTTTAGTTCCTGGGGACACGTACAGTGTTTAGACAAAACATGAATATCAATAATTTTTCGAGTTCCAAAATTTATTGTAAAATTATAGAAAGCAGATATAACAGTATGTACAGGTGAATTATGGATGAGGAGGGTATGGCTAGATACTTAACATCAGGATTGGGTATGGGGGAAAAAGAATAATAGCTAAGTTTAGGTGTGGGAGTGTGGAAGGGGGTAATAAGTACTGGATGAAAAAGGAAGAAAGAATGTGTAGAATATATGGAAGAAAAGAAGAGAAATAGATCCATTGGATGAAGGAGTGTGAGGGGATTGAATGGATTGATATCATGAAAAGGATTTTGGCTGAAATAAATAGTAAAAAATAGGTAGGATGGAATAGAAAAGGGAAGGGACAGCTTTGAGGGTTAGAATGAATGAGAACGATCGGATGGAGAACAAGAGAAGTAGTGGTGTATAATTTGAATTAATTAAGGGGGGGGGGTATTAGGAAAAGGATAATTGAAAGAATGGGAGACGAAATAAACATGCGGATGGGAGAATGGAAAGGGTGCGGTTGAGGGAGGAAACGGAGGGGTTTAAGGGATAAAGTAGGAGAGGAATGTGAGTTGTCAGATTGGACTACTCTACGTTAAACTCTATATCATTCTGACGTGGAAGGAATTTTGCAACGATCGATGTCCTGTCCGTTACGACGGCCCACTTAAAAAAATTGATGATGAATGAATCAATCGATTTATATTCCAATAATTTGTCAAGAGAAGTATTTTTATAATACTGAGTGATTGAACCAAATTTTAATTTATATGTTTATTCTTTAAATAATTTTGAAATGCTAGCGATCGATCGAATATGCTATAAAATATAATTATACTATATGCTTTATTCCTAAATCAACTACATGCAGATTTTGAACAAACATTACAAATAACTCCGATATTTGTTTATTATATTCATATCAAATCTATATGTAAACAAAATCTATCAGCATTCTAAAACGTCTATTCTAACTATTTGATCTCAAACACAAGGTAGATATTTGTCAAATGCAAACAATTTGAATAATCATTAGAACATTTGCAACCCCTTTTAGAGAAGTAAAACGTAAAATTGAATTATCCTTTATGATTTACGTTAGGCGCATCGTATTCAATGTACCCTATTTACATAGAGTTGAGCTTTCTAAAAGATAAGGTCCTGGCCTCAATCTCTGGAAGCCGTAAAGAGGTCTAGTTGTTTATCCTCGCCAATAAAATTAATACCGTAAATCACACGGTTTTCTTAGGGTAACCGCAGTGGATTAATTGTCACTCTGTCCTAAATTTAACACTTCAACTATTGTCATAAAGTTGAATATTCATAATTCAAATGTTTCAGAATTCAATTTCAATTGAGAAAAATTTTGTGATACAGAGATTGATTTATTTAATTATTTTTTATTAAAGAAAATAAAATTGTCAACACAAATTTAAAATGCGAGCTATTGTGAGTAAATTGCCATTTAAGAGCGCATTGCAGTTTTATAAAATATAATTTTCATAGACCTGTTTTTGGCTTTAGCCTAAAATAAGATTGTACGAAAGATTGTACGGGTAGTCGTACATTACACTTTTGGCTCGTAACAAGATGGTAGTCGAGTTACGTTGGAGCCTACCGTTAGATTGATGTGAGATGAGTGAAACACACCTGTCAAAAACTAACTAGTAAATCTCTTTATTAAATAATTAACAATAATTTAATAACAAATAACAATTAACTGATTTCTGGTACAAACCATCAGAATATATAGTTACAAATATAAAACAATATGAACGTGATTTAATGTCACAATAAATTGATCACACGATAGATGCTATTTCTATTCGCACGTTATAATGTGTAGGTAAACTTAGTATAAATTCAACATATGTATCAACTTGACTTGTAGGGACTAAGAACTTGTAGGAACTAAGTTCCTACAAGTACCTGGGACATAAGTTACGCATTGGAAGGGACAATCAAACATGCGAGATAAACAGGCGAATAGGACTCGCTTGGGCCGGATTTGGAAAG
>WYDF02005539.1:0-10458 GCA_009867245.2 Adranes taylori
CTTTTGTGGTGTATATCTTCTTCGGTAATATTTTTGTTGTTGTTACGGATACTAATAGATTATTTCAAAATTACTCTCCTGTTTTCTATTAGCTAGAACCTGTATCTTCCTAAAGAAGCCAGTTCACCCTGCAAGAAACGGTTCGATTCCCAACCGCTCCGCATACTTATACTAAAGACACATATTTTATTTAATCTAGTCCACTTCGGTTATAATATTACTTACTAAATGCTCACCGATTTGATTTTGCGATGCGGCCGGTTTAATGCAGCCGATTTACCGTGGCCGTTTTGATTCCAAGACGGATTAACGCGAGGCTTTTAAACACCGGGGCATTTTGACGCGAAGCCAAGGTTAAACAAAAAATAAAATACTTAGTACATTAGATACGGTATATTATTATAATATACATATAACAAACATAGAATACACACAATACATACGCAATGACGATACTCCTTCCATTTTAAAGGCGACCGATTCCCTGCAAGCAACTGTTCATAATAATAGTCTATACCTGCTTGAATTCATTTCAGAGCATCTATAAATCTTCAAATTGTTGGATGATCAATGGACATCTTGTTTTGCAGCCGTCTATGAGCCGCTCGTAGTTATTTGTTCTATCGGTACCATCTAAAACACGCTAATAGACAGACCAGAGGGAAGGATCGAATAAAGGCTGTCTTCTTCCATTCCCTCGGCGTTGGGAGAGGCCCAAGTAATTGTCCTCCAACCGTTCCAATACTGGCTGTAACTCTTAGCATAATTCATTAGGTAGTTGATCAACTGCATCATCCAATTCTTCTATAGGGATAAATGCCAAAGTTGTTATCATACGCCCGGAGACTAAAGTCTGGATTGTTGTTATAATTTGCTAGTAATCGCAAGTATTTTTTCAAATTCCATGTGGAAGAAGCAGCCTAGCAGATTTGCATTTGGATAAGCTTCTTTGAACGCATTTATGGCACCCAGTTCGAAATCGTATGAAATCTTCTCTGTTTGGCAATCTGGTTGAAGCTGTGAGAGCATGTTAATTATTCTGGAATAAATAACTTGTTACTTATTCGGCAAAATAACGTATACGATCGGATGAACTTCCTCAAAGTGTTTAGCCAACACAACATAAACTTGATAAAATTGCGGGTGTTGGTTTAAAAGTTCCGCCAATAAACCAGTGTTTTGAGTCTCTGGCAATTCTTAAACTTTAGCGTCGACCAAAAATTAAAATTGTGTTCGCTGAAGGTCCACTGTCACTTAAAAGGAATTCTTCTTCTATCTTATTGTCAGCTAGGTAAGTCCGAAAGTTATTCGGAATAATTAATTCTTCAGGCCTAAGTGGTCAATTTCGTTCCTCACTCTCCTTGCCATTTTCTTTAAAGCACTTTCATTGTGTTAAGCATTTTTAGCACTCACTGAAATTCCAGATGCACACTCATTTATTATTTGAGTAGTGGATTCCATTGACTTTTTGGCTTTCCACTTAATCGCAGTTTTGATTCTGGCCGCTTCCACATGTGCAGCTGAACATCTATGACAACAATTATTTGATTATTTGAAATTAATATGATCAATTGTATCTTTGGAAAAATTTAGCTCATCCGGAAATCGAACGCGATTCTCTTGATTTCCGGTCGGTGGTCTAGCCCACTATACTAACGAGCCATGGGTTTTCAAAGAACAAATGATTTTATATGTGCTACATTCTCGCATGCTTCCATGACAATATTCGTTGATTATTTTCACCACAACGTCATCTTCAGTATGAATTCGAGCGTTGCCATCCACGGTTAGCGTCGCATCTCCAAAATAATGTCTTACCACAAGCACTTGATTTATCAAAAACATATTGAAGCACGAGTTAATATACGTTCTCCCTTTTTGCTCCGAACTTCCATATCAACAACGTTCGATTCAACAGTCAAACAAGAAATAAATTTATTTATTTAAATCAAAATTTAAATTTACTATCCACTGGTATCAAAATTTAAACTTTTAACTAAACTACATAACCTTACTGTTATTGATAGCAGCTGCTGTCGGCTGTCAGTACATTTTTCACAAACAACTAGCCGTTGATCAAACATGTAGATAGTGTAGAACACTCCTCTTCACGTCTTTTTTAACTTTGCTGGTAGTGCCATCTGTACTAGAATTAGATTGAAATTTGTTTAATTAAGCAACGAAAAGTGGTCATTTAAAGTTGTGACAAAAGAAGATTATTGATTTATTATAACACATTCACATCAGGCTCGCGTCAAAACGGCTCGCCTCAAAATGGCTGCTCCCATTCCGGCTGCTCACGGTTACTTATTGTCGGATTACTCAACTCTTACTTTCTTTATTCTGAATTTATATATAAACATTATACAACGATAGTTATCATTAAGACCAGAGCTGCCATTTTGTTTTTTCCTTTAAATCCAATTAGGATAAGGTTTCGGTGGATGGTGGGTTGCGCAGAAGAAATTTCGTTCTAGCTCAACCTTCTGATTCACCCGACCTAAGAATCCGTACCTTCTTGTAGAACTTGTGACTCTCTTTGCAGCAGAAGTATGGAATATTAGTCAAATCAGAGATGGAAGGAAACAAATATGGATTTCTATGCATACTCGTTACTTGTTAATACATGTTTGTTTTTTAGGTATACCAAAAATCTATCACATGGGCATTTGTGGTGGTAAATATAATGCTCTCGTGATGGAATTACTAGGGCCCAGTCTTGAAGATCTCTTCAATTTATGCAATCGTCATTTGCGTCTCAAAACTGTTCTCATGATCATCGACCAAACATTAGAACGTATCGAGTTCGTCCATAGTCGGCGTTTGATCTATAGAGACATCAAACCGGAGAATTTTTTAATAGGTCGCTCAAAGAATGGCAAAGATAAGATCGTTTATATGGTTGATTTTGGATTGGCTAAAGAATATATTGATCAGGAAACAAATAAACATATTCCATACAGAGAACATAAATCATTAACGGGTGAATCATACTAACGAGATTTTAATAAAATTAGTTTCGTTTCTTAATCTGTTGTATAATTTTAGGTACAGCACGTTACATGAGCATCAATACGCATTTGGGCCGGGAACAATCACGAAGGGATGACTTAGAAGCTTTGGGACACATGTATATGTATTTCTTGCGTGGGTCTTTACCGTGGCAAGGTCTCAAAGCTGATACTTTAAAAGAAAGGTAACCTAGCGCTTCTATATATCCCAAAAAATACGTATGGCCACATTTATGCATCTTGCAAGCTTGCTAAGCAAAGAAGGATACTTTCTAGAGATTTTTGTAATCGACACTCATGCACTGTTTCTGTTTAACCTTTAAACTAAGATATCAAAAGATAGGCGACACCAAACGTTCCACACCGATCGAAATTCTATGCGAAGGTCAACCAGATGAAATGGCCACCTACCTACGTTATGTGCGCAAGTTGGACTTTTTTGAAACACCCGACTACGACTATTGTCGTCGATTGTTTCGAGATCTGTTCGACAGGCGTGGATATCAGGACGATGGAGTATTCGATTGGACAGGTGCGATTGATTTCGTCAAACAATTTATTCAAATGAATCGCTCTGTATACACATAACATATATGTAGAGCGCTCAATAGGGTAAACCTATACTTTGTTGATTGATAACTAACACTGCTCAACAAATTATAATCTCTATTACTTCCCAGCAACAATTGTGGGTGATTTGACTAGAACTGGTCTGGCTGGCTTTAAACATGAGTTAAAAAATCCATCACTTTTCTACTTAAAGAGAATGCAGTTTTCATTAACAGTGAAGAAGTGATAGCTTTGTAAAAGCTTTTTGTTACACTTCTTGGCGCGCTAATTACAATTTTTTTTTAAATTTTTTGGTTCACCGTATTAAATTGAATTAAATACTAGTAAACTTGGAGTAACTTAAATAAGAACAGCGGGTGATAAATAAAGAAACGACCAGCAGAAAATCCTTGATCTATCTACAAGAAAAGTAATGCATATTAATCGCAGCCTTCATCCTGGGTCATGTTTACCTCCTGCGAAAGGAAAATGTTTGAGGATTTCTGAGTATTGAGTCAATACATGGCCGTATGGTGATAGGAATGGTTAACAGGATTATCAACAACCTAGATTACCTTCTTATGAAACTTGTGCAGGAGCACGAATTAGCGCCTATAGGGTCATTTCTATATAAGGCTGCAAGAAAGGCATCCCAATAACTTGGACTATCGTTTTCGACAGATATTCGAACCCATGATGGTGAATCAATGAACGTGATGGATTTAGATATCAAGGCTGCCAAGTTCGAACATCAGAATTGGTAGTATTCAAACAAGTCAATCGGAATAAATCTATGTATGGCCAATTTTATAACGCCATTGCTGAGTTGAAGCTGTTACCACAATTAACTTTCGGCAATACATCCAGCGCCATAACGCCACTTTAAAAGTGCTATATTTCCATCTACGTCATTCTTAGGTATAGCCAAAGACCTGGTTGCACCCTAAGTCGTTAAAGATATTGAGATGATAATTGAAAATGACGCCGTTAAAATCTTATGGAACTACGATTCCATAAGATTTTAACGGATATTTGATACAACACATCAAATAGCCGCAATCAAACCTGACATTGTGTTGCAAGATTCAACTAAGCGCACGATGAACTTCATCTTTTTTTGTAGCCCCGCTGATACGAAAATAAGGAACAAGAAAAAGTCGCCAAATATCAGGATTTGCTATGCGAGTTAAAGATCCAATATCCACGCTATTCAATGAAATTGTTAGTCTCATCATTAGTCATGGAGTTAGGGAGTATAAAATCGTGTGTACCAGTTTATCACATTTCATTCTGATTGGTCCAGTAGTTTAGGACTAATCTTTGAACATATATCCATACGTAGAAATTTTTGCAGTAAATTTTCCATCAGTGGAGTTCATAAGAAACAATTTACAGCAGTGATAAACCTGTAGCGTCTACATTACGTACGCTTAACGATCGTGCATGTAACTACTATCGAGAAAGAACTATTAGCTATCGTTTGGGCCACGAAATTCTTCAGACCTTATCTTTATGGTAGGAAATTCTATATTTATACTGATCATACACCCCCTGTTTCGTAAGCCAAAGAAGGGGTATATTATCAGAATAAGTATAAAACATCCTACCATAAAGATAAGGTCTGAAGTATTTTGTGGCATAAACGATAGCCAAAAGTTCTTTCTCAATTGTGGAATATTTAATTCAGCACCGTTAAGGGTACGTGATGGATACGCTACAGGTTTAGCACTACTCTAAATTGTTCCTTATGAATCCCTCTTTAAATTACGTATGAACGGATTGCAGTGATATGAATACAAAAGATGTACTAAGGTGAAATAGAAAAAAGATTCAAAACATACATCCATGTGCAACACAAGAAACGCTCGGCAATTGTTCAGAACTGAATGTGAATTTTTTTGGGAAATCACTGTACTCTTCCATTCAGATTTGGATTTCTCTCCAAATCCTAATGAAATGAAAGGCAAGAATGGTGAATGCTTTCACCATGATGTATCTAAAATGGGAAGCTCTATTAAGAAAGATGGGGATCCATAAGTGATTATTGTTGCACATTAATTAGGAAGGTTTACATTAATTAGGAAGGTTTAAGTACAATAAAAATACGCACACATTAAATATTTTTAATTTAATGATTTCTGTTTTGGTTTTCAAACTAATATGTCTTGGTGTTTGTGATTGAGTCTAATTAAACGTTAATAAAACTAATGGTTCCTTAAGCGTGTAGATACGTGTTGGAATTTTCGGGTTTATCTCGGTTTATGTTGTAACATTGAATGCAACCATAATAAAAACAACCCATACATTGAAATTCTTGATTGGTTTCTTCACAATCACCATCAGCCCATATTCCAGCTAGTTTTATTTCCTTTCCTTTCGCTGCATGATAAATCGTTATTTTCTATTATTTTCTTCGCAAATAAGGCATTTAATTGCAGCTCGTGATTGATTATCATGCCAATCAGGTGTTCCATTTGTTGGTATTATACCTATGCTGTCTGACTTTAAGTAATTTCGTCTATATACTTTATTACATGCAGATGTAATCGTCTATATACATTAAATTTATTTAGAAACATATTTCTAAACGTTTAAATGACCTCATTCATATGTTTACATCGCTAGTACATTATTAGACAATGTCAGTTTTCATGTTAAATAGATCATTTCTATGTTGATCATGCCATTTTAAAAAAAATTCTCTAGCGTCTTCGTTCGGACTGCCAATTTAATGGAATAGTTTAGAAGCGTATGTAAAAAAATTTGGGAAATCTTTACTGCACTCCACCATTCAGATTGTTTTTTTTTTCTTCTAATTTGATGGGAATGTTTGCACCAAGATATAACTTAAATAGGTAGCTCTATTAAGGAATATGGAGATCCATAAGTGATTATTTTTGAACATTAGTCAGGAACTATCTTTATAGTTTACATACAAGAAAAATGTGCATACATTCAATGTTTTTAATGACTTCTGTTTCGGTTTTCATACTAATGTTTATATTATGTCTAATCAAACGTTAATAAAATTAATGTTTCATTAAGCTGAACATGACGGAATTTTTTATAACTCATTATAGAAGTCAGCCAGTCCAATTCTATTTAAAACACCCACAATTGTTCAAGGTCCTTAATAGAAATTAAAATTTGTTGACCAGTGGAATTGATCCATTTTTCTATTAATCCATACTAATCCAGTATATCCAACATATTAATAGGAAGAGGAAAACTTAATGCTCTCACCCAATCTATTTCCATACAATATGTATGTAGTACCCATTTGCACTGTTACATGTTTTAAGCAGACTTAAGTAAGGTTGCATAAAAAAGTTTGTTAATTCCACCGCAAAAGTTACCTTAAATTAAAGCTTTTTAGAACTATTAAATTTATATAAAATATTTCACTCCGTTTTCAAAATAGAACAACTGACAACATTTTATATGAAGAATTCTGGAATCCACAATTTCTAATGATGCGATATTTTTTCGAACATATAGAAAAAAAATGAAAGAAAAATGATATACGAAAGATGACATAAGATATGTGATAAATGATGGTATGATATATGCTGATATATGATGTGACAGACTCTCACTCGCGGCACTGTAAATGGAGCGTCCTAGCGATGGTCACAAATGGCACAAACAAATTTGTTGCTACAGAATATAATATCCTCCGGAAATACGATTCGCGGGCGCCAGGTCAAATTAACGTGAGACCGCACGTTGTAACTGTTCTCTGTTATCTTTGTTCCACCGATCAAAGAGAGGATTAACGATTTTACAAAACAAGTTACTGGTCAAACGCGTTACCTATCCGACGATTGTCATTGGCTGTCCCTCTGCTTACTGTCTCGGCTTGGCTGATCGCTAACTGCTGGCTGCTGCTGCTACTTGCTGGATGTTTTCAAAACCTCGTTATTTATAAGCTGGAGCTGTCGCTCTGATTTTACTCTGTATGTTCGCCAGCGCTAGCGATCCACACTTCGTTTTCATCCCGCTACGAAATTTACATATTACATCGTAAGCAGGACAGCTAACACATATATCGAAAGATTTTAGCACAACATCATAGTCTAAATGCCCTATGCTTATCCACGGACGGACGACAACGATTAATAATAGACACAGCTAATGAATGTACAGCGAGCAAGAATGCCCGTAACGTAGCGCGTTCATATATCATAGCAGAATGTACTTTCAAATTTAATAACATGCTATTCCAGGACTGGGTTCGCGGAATTTATTTATTAAGTCTATTCCAAGTAAAATGCTTTGTTCAAATGACTATATATGATGATATATATTGATATATGATGTTATATGACGATATATGATGACATATGATGATATGGTAAATGGTAAACGATAAATGATATATGAAAGATAAATAGCAGCAAAAATTTATTAACAACTTCTAGTAACAAACGTAAAATCATGTCATCATATAAAAATTGGGAAATTACTTCTTGGATTTAGGATAATAAGAAGGATGTTAACTGAGTCACAACCCAAGAAATAAGAACAATTGTTATAAAATGGAACCTGGTATCCAATTTTAGTACATCATCCCAATTTTACCAAACTCACCTCTACATAATTTAAATAATAATTTTACAGGTTTGGTTGGCGGTTCGAAAATAACATTGGGCGGCACAAAATAATAATCACCAAAATATTTTAATGCATAAGAAGTTTAAATATACATTGAATTAATATAAATTGTTTTTCTTACTTAAATGTTATCTCATGTTTTTCTTAGAATTTTGTAAAATACGAACTTTAAATAAATTTTAAAAAAATACACAGTGTGTTTTCCACATAAAACAGAGCTGTCTAATTTGATTTAGTTAATTTGAGATTCAATATAACTCGCTATAGAAAAAGTTGAATGGAAGATGTAATTTATTTAAATAAAAACGAGGAAGCAATTTATCATAAAATACGAAACAACAGATAAAATATAAGCGAATATTTTTTCTACCTTTCATGTACGGATCAAAATTATGCATTAAAAGTATTTAAAATGAAAATATTTTTTCCATTAAGTTTTCTTCTATTTACTATTGTTCAGGAATTATGCGTATTTATATGTGACTTTCGGTTACCAATGTGACTTTCGGTTTTTAAGATCTTTCGAAACAATAGAGTTAGACCGCTCATGTTCGGTAGCATTTTAAAGAGAATCATAAGGGCTATATTAAAAATATTTAAAAATATGCAAAATGTTTCTAGAAAGTTTTTTTGATGCTCAAAATCGTCTCAGTTCATTCAATTGCTCATCTTAGTCTTCTACAAGTTTCATTTTTTCAAGTCACATACGAGCCGAAATCTTTAAGATAGTATAATGTTTCTTTAAGCTTAAATTACTCCCAAGATAGCATAACCCTTTTTTTTTTGGTCGCTTAAATATTAAAGGAACGTTCACTCCAAGAGATTAGAAAAAAATTTAATTGGCAAAGTCGCATTCTATAGCAGTTGGAAACATGGGATTAATTTCGTGCGAGGCACAAAGGTACGATATGCGGGCAAAACTTCAGACTGCTAATTTTGAATCTGAAATTCTGAATAAAAAAGTTGGTCATTGCTATATTGGATTTATAAGAAAACTCTCATTTTTTGTTTTATAGATTTATATTAGAATCTATAAAACAAATTTAACACAGCACGTATATTATCCTCTTAGAATAGTTGACCTCATTTTAGATTAGCGCATGACGAAAAATCACGTAACGTTTTGCATACACTTGCACGAATTAGTAATATACATGTGCTAAAAGCAAGACACAATTTGCAATGTTGCCACTGTTTGTCACTTTTGAAACATTTTACGTGAGTGTTATATTACACTCATATCTCAAGTGCAGTATTTTTATAAAGCCGACCGCAAATGGCATGGAAGAATTTTGTCACTACATATTCAAATATGTCACTACATATTTGAACAATAAAGATGCTGATCAAGCAATAAGAGCTCATGCGATTGAAGATTGGTAGTGCGCTTGGGACAAATTAAAGACGTTTCACAGGGCCTTTTGATATCAAGTAACTGGAATCCAAACACCATCTTTATATCAGAGTCAGGTTTCTACTCCTTAATCATGAGATAGAAAAAGCAGGAAGCAGTTGAATTTAAGAAATGGATTTTCGAAGATATACTTACCGAAGATGATGTTAGAGAATGTAAACAATGCGCTGATCCAACCTCTTGCAATAATGAAAATGATGTACTCAACATGAAACTAATGGATTGCGATAATGAAAATGATGTTTTGAATAATCAATTAGCTATTGCAGATCATAGAATAAGGGATAGCAACAATACAATAAATACATTGAATAATCAACTTGCAATTGTAAACAATACAGTAATGACTGTGATTACTGCACGCGTATTTGCTTTAGCAAAACAACCCTGTGATGATGGAGCCATTTTAAGTCATCGATTTGCCGATATTGCTCAAGACGTCATTTCGACACCTTCTGATAATTCATTCGATCAAACAGAAGTATATGAATAAATTAATTTCTACTCGATGTCAACGGCGAAGCGTTAATAACTCTATTGAACGATTGGCGAAAAAAATATCGACATTAAACCTATTCATCATCAAAAGTATGTACCAAATGGAATTAATGTTTTCAATTGTTTAAAGGATCAGTTCAAGCTTGATAAAATAAGGTTTACTTCCAAAAATAATACAATCAGTATACCATATGACAAGAAGATTAACACTTATATACTAGATTGCATTAAACATTTGATATATACAGATTATATTAAACACTGATATACACTGCATGAATTACTAATTCATTCGATCAAAAAGAAGTATAAGAATAAATTAATTTCTACTCGATGTCAACGGCGAAGCGTTAATAACTCTGTGAAACGATT
>WYDF02005550.1:0-13913 GCA_009867245.2 Adranes taylori
TATAATATTTTAGAACGAGTTAATGTAAGGTCTTGGAGGCTTGGAGGCGCTTTAGAATCGGCTATCTCTTACTACTCTTGCATTTTACTTAAAAGTATAGTACGTGAGAATTTAGGATCTAATTTTCTGACATGTTGGTGTGTGAGTGCATTCACAGACGAGACCAAACGCCTGACGACGCTTAATAATTAAGTGAAACAGGTCGGAATAAATTAAATAAAATAAGGAAGTAGAGTTTTTAATAAGACATTTATTTAAATATATATTTGCAAACATTGTTGAACAGAAAGCTTATTAAAAATGACAAAATATTAAATCTTATCGATTATTATCCGAAACAATTATTAATCTAATGTAATAAAAGTGTTGACTTCCAGTATATATGGGAGATGGGGTGACGGTCTAATCTACGAATTTTTGGACCTTGGATTCTTTCTTAAAGAAATCCCTTAAAGAATCCGTGTAATATTAAAATGTATTCATAAAAATTTACTCAGTTCTTTAAATTTAATATTTCTTTGAGCATAGAAAACCTAATACATTTTAAGAATTTTTTTTATATTTGAAGCAAATTTTATATTTTATTGTTAGACTAAAATTTAACATCGGAATCGAATATGCAAGGAAAAATAATGTATGTTTGTTCAAACAGTTCAATTAATATGTAGTATACTATAATAATAAATACAAATATCATTGTTGTCTCCAATTTTGATCGACAATGGCTATTACACTGTTGAACTGTAGATTCTTTATCGTCCTCGAAAATGAAAAAGTCATTGCCGTGTCTCGCTAATAGTCATATTTCTTCATTGGCCATTTCTCTATTATCCTAAAAGAAGGATTAAATTAATCTTGGCTTTGGTATATTAATTTACGACATTTACACAAACCACGTACATTAATAATTGTAAAATAATTTAATAAACTAACGAATATTCATTTTAATCTTCTCAACAGATTTGAAGTGTGTTTTGTGTAAGTAGCTGGCATAGACTTTTATCAGAAGCTTCCCTTTCTGTCGCACTGGATTCTAGCCAACTGCTTAAGACACAACTCATATTTGCAAAGGGAATTGCAACCTAGAATAGGGTTTTATTGGAAGCTTCTCATCGGGTCGCACTGGACTCTATCTACGTATTTCGTGAACAGGACCCTGTTAACCTGAACTGTACGGGCGGGTCATTAAACGTAATAGTCGGGGGACCTGCATCAATAGCCCAGAATTTGGAAGCAAGACGTTGTAGGGAACTTAAGTCAGACTCGACATTAGGAGGCGTTATCGCGAGTGTCGAACTAACAGAGGTATATAGTAAGTAAGTAGCGGCAGGGGAGCGAGCGTTATCGCATGCCGCACCACATGGATACAGAAATTAAAACAGGCTACATACGTCTGTTAGGCGTTTAGACCTCTATCGGCTGTCATATTCATGAAAATCTAATTATGTAATGTTATTATCTAATTTGCAGTTGATGATTTTGTTTTGATTTAATATATTTTCATTAACATATTTTATTTATCAACAAAACTATAGATGTACTCTAGCCCCATGTAAAGATCCAATGGATTGATCTGTAATGAGTCGAGAAAAAGGTACAATAGATGTACCTTGTAGAATCACCTCTTTTCGAAAAGTTTAAAACTTGGCGATTTTCAATTATTTTTTCCTTCCAAATGAATCACATTTGGTAATTTTTTTTTTCAATTTTCAGGGAAATTTCAAAAATTTCCCTTATACATAAAATCATATAACGAGGCACCTATTTCTTTTTCCAAATAAAAAATCTAGAGAAATAAATCACATACAAAATTGTCTAAACATTTTACTATTAACCTAAACGAGGGAGCTGTCATGTATTTAAAAACAACCAATATAGGACCCCTTCCGTGTGCATTAGTGTTAGCTCATAATCATTATCCCACACATATTGCTTGGAAATGAATTTTGAAATTTTATTAACAAATATTATTTTGAAGTAAATAAGAAATTAATTTGAAATAAATTTAATCTATATGAAATATCAATAACAAATATTATTTTAAAGTAAACTAAAAATTAATTTTTAATGTTTAATAAACTAAACTAAAAGATTGAAACACATCTTTTTATCCATATACGTATGTAATACGTATAGGTATAGGAAAGATATAGGATTCATGTTTTGATATTTTTTTCTATTTCACCTTAGTACATCTCTTGTATTCACATCAGTGCAAACCTTTTATACGTAATTCAAACAGTTGATAGAGGAGAGATTCAAAGACGAAACTCCAAGTAAGAATTTCCCACAAAAAGAAATTATTCAATATAATTTTTTCTTGCTCAAAACTTTAAAAGAAGGTCGTATTTTTCGGTGTCTGTGCGTATGTACGGGTGTATGTACGTTCAAGAATTATCTGTACGTACGTCTGTACGTTCAAGAATTACTCCTAACCTATTGGACCGATTTGCATGAAATTTGGTACAATGGTACACATAAGTGTTCTGCAAAAATATTTTTTTCATCTTTTTTATAAGTCCAATATGGCGGAAATGCGCCATTTTTTTCACAAAAAAATCTGTTTTTAAACTAGAAGGCTGAAATTTTACAAACATATAGTGGCTCGTATTATGCGGCGACAGAACATGACGCTGCCACGTTCAAAGCTTGAAAAGATTTTTCAAAAACTCTCAAAAACTATAAAAGATAGGACATTCCAATATACTTTGTTTTATAGTCTACTTAAAGCCTCTTCGATTTTATTTGGAACATTTTTTTCTAAAATCACAATTTAACATATTGGGTGAAAATTTTTGGTCTATTTTCTCGCAGTAATTTTTTTTTTAAATTTCTTGTATCGAAACCTCCTTTAATATTTAAGGTATTAAGTGAGTTTAGAAAAAACAAACGGACGGCTTAGTATCGGAGTAATTTGATCTTAAAAAAATTCTGCTGTAAATATCTCGGTTCCTATGAAAGTTGGAAAAATGAAACTCATGGAGCATATGTATGTCTAAGAGATCTCAATTATACCAATACGAACAACTGAATATCCTGAACTAATTTTGTGCAATAATTTCAAAAAACGTTTTTGTAGCACCCTGTTATAAATTTCAACAGCCCTTGTAATTCTATTTAAAATGATACCACACATGATGGTCCACTCTTATCATTTCAAAGATATCACCCGACATTCAAGTCATATATATATATATATATATATATACATGTACAGCCTAAATAATAGCACATATATGGAAAGTTACAGGAAAAAATATGTTACGTTGTATCAGACCTACGGAAAAAATATGTTACGTTTCTTTTACAATTAAATAAATGTTGTTATCAGATTTATTATGACTTATTGATTTTATTTACGAGTTAATTTCAGTTCTGAAAAGGATTACTAATAAAAGGAACGACATAACGACGATGTTATAAATCAACTTTATTGTAAAGAAAATTAACCAACAATAAATCGAATCCAACAAATTTCGGAGATTTGATTCATTTTTTATAATCAAATTGGACTTGAACTTCATAACTACATATTATATAATACTAGATTACTTATTATAGTATTATAGTGATTATATAATGACCATTCGATTAAATTTGAAGTTGAAATATTCTTTATTGTTTTTCTCTTGTTTTCATGCTAAAATTTTTCATGGTAAAATTTCAGGGTAAAATTTTTGAATTTAAGTTTTTCTCTATGAATATATAAGTTTCAACAATTGCACAGAAGTCGGCCTTTTTAATGGTTTTAATATTATTATATTAACTCAGTGAACGTGGATTTTAATAGCTTAACTTATTTATAGAAAACTTTAACCAAAAATATAATCACCTGCTTTAATTGTTCTGTGCAATGACCCGTAAGCGGCGACCGCATCTAAATAAACAAGGATAAATATTAAACGAAGTACATTTTAAACGAACTAAATACATATATTTTTAAATACTTATATGGAATTTTTCCGTATCCATAATTTCAATCCAAATTACAAACTTCAAAGGAATGCAAAGAAAAATCAGATAATGTCACTTAAAAGCTAAATTTTACATTTTAAATTGAAAATATTGCAACGCAAAAAAAAGATACTAAATATCTTCACTTTTAGTTTCTTATGTAACGATCTTTAAACATTTGAACTACATAAACTAAGGGAAAGTCGAGTAATTGAATACGTGTGGATAAACATAGCACACGGCTCGCTTAAGACTTTCGCAGCGTTGAAAGAAATTTTACCGTGAAGTAGAAGTTATGTTGCCAAGAGAAATCGGAGGAAATAACTCCATGAGTTTGAGAAAGTTCATTGAAAACTTAATTTATTAACTGGTGGGTCAATAAGACAGAAGGAGAACAATCATCGTCGGTAACACAGGATCGCCCGTCAGATGTCGCTACCTGCGCCAATAATATTACAAAATGCCTAGCTCATCATGTCTCCAATTGTTTAGAAAATTTTGATTCTTTGATAGCTCTGACTTTTTACTTGACTATTTTATTCTTCTATAATTTTGTGTCATCAAGAATTATATCAGGGGTACAGATGTATGTACATAAAAATTTATTTTAAAAGAGCTAACAACATCTTAGGTTTTTAATAATTTAATTCTCAATAATTAATTTAATACTTTAATTCTCAATAATTAATTTAATTTCAATGTTACTAATTTTCAATTGAATATTTGATGTTTCGTGCTTAAACCTCCACGTTGGTATATTTTAATAGAGTAAATTAAGAAATTAATATTTCTTATTATTTGGGCCTTGAAAAAATGTTTACCCCGTCCGGGACACGAACCCGCACCTCTCGATTGCCGGTCGATTGTTCTTCCAATTGAGCTAACGCGCACCTATCCGAAGACACAAATAATTGTTAATATGTATTTGTTTTCCGTATCTATTAAGATTTGTTTTCCGTATCTATTTATCAGGATTTGTTTTAGCCACTTGCTTGCTACCATCGATCGATTTATTCATAAATGGAGCCTCCTGGATGTTTTTATTAATTCCTTTTCCACTTTGCTGGTTGTCGAATGTTTAATTGAATATTTGATGTCTCGTGGTTAAACCTCCACGCTGGCATTATTTAATAGAGTAAATTATAAAATAAATATTTTTTATTACTTGTGTCTGGAAAAAATGTTTGTGTCATCGAATAAGTGTGTCTTCGAATAATAATTTGTGTCTTAGAATAAGTGTTCGTTAGCTCAATTGGAAGAGCAATCGACCGGCAGTCGGGAGGTCTGGGTTCGAGTACAGGACGGGGTAAACCTTTTTTTCAAGGCACAAGTAATAAGAAATATTAATTTCATCATTTACTCTCTTAAATAATACCAACGTGGAGGTTTAACCACGAAACATCAAATATTCAATTAAACATGCGACCGTCAGCAAAGCAGAAAAGAAATTAATAAAATCATCCAGGAGGCTCCACTTACCCGATGACGAATGAATAGATCGACGGTAACAAACAAGTGGTCAAAACAAATCCTCATATATAAGTTGCCTATCTTAATAGATACGGAAAACAAATACTATTAAAAATAATTTGTGTCTTAGAATAAGTGTCCGGAAGCTCAATTGGAAGATCAATCAACCGGCAGTCCAGAGGTCCAGATTCGAGTACTGGACGGGGTAAACCTTTTTTTTCAAGGTACAAGTAATAAGAAATATTAATTTCATAATTTATCCTATTAAATAATGGCAACCTTGAGGTTTAATCACGATACATCAAATTTTCAATTAAACATGCGACCGCCAGCAAAGCTTTATGTATTACATAGCAATACATAACGACGATCTGATTTCTTCACACAAGGAAAGAATACAAAAAACCAAAAACATTAAGTAATGTTTATGCGAACGTGTGTGTTTGTTATAAACGAAATGTTTATAAACTTTGATAAAACTGTTTGTGTATGTTAAATTAATCTATGACAGATTTCTTTATCTTGCAATGGTTATTCTTAATAGCTTAATTCATTATGTTATCAATTCTCACGATTTGTTTTTATGACTTTTGAGCCGAAAGCTTAATGGCGTTTCTCATCGAAAAACCGTTGCTATTATGATAGCTCCTGTTCATGTAAAATTACCAGCATCTTTCATTTTACACGCCAACATAATGTACAGTCTATTTACACTAGAGATTGATATAAAAGGCTTCCATAGCTCTGCGAAGACAAGATGCATTCTGGGTCTTGCTCTGGTAACTTCGAGTGAGAATTTCGCTCGTTTTCAGCATAATACTCTAAAAATCAATGACTAAATATTCGTGTCAGAAGTGAGCATATTCGCACACATGAATATATATAACCATTTTTAAGTAAAGCATCGCCAACGCAGCTCTGATTCAATTTTTCTTCTATAAGAATTAAATCAAAATCTCACAAAAGTTAATAATAAAGTTTCTACACCTGCAAACTCAGGTATACACAATTTACACCATTTTTAAAATCTTCCAACCTCACCAGCCACCAGCTCAACCTCCAACACAACCTCACAACCTCACCAGCTCGAACGAGATGATCGAGATCACACTCCAGAGCGCCCCATTAAACAACCCTGCCAACGACACCGACCAATCCACCGCCTAGTCAAACAGAGGCCCCGTGGACACCATACGGTTCACCATTGCAGCCGACAGCGCCCGCAGATGTTATCGCTTACACCTGGCAAGGGATGGTTGTACCGCGTCATCAGAGAATCACATCGTCGACAACAATTCCGAGGTATCTTCGTCGATAGTGATTAACCCCCGCACGCTCCATTCGTTCATGCCGACATCGCCAGACCTCCGCTTTCGAATTCACGTACCAACAGAAAGTTGTCCACATCACCAGTTTTACCGCAGATCATTTTGTCGAAAATTAAATCTTTGGAACCGAAGACATCCAAACTATTATACATTGTAATTAAATTCAAAATAATATGTCAGTCATTTAACGAATGCACATAAAGCCATAAATGTATCATAAATATTTAAAACAATAAAAGCCATTCTTTAGACAAGCTCAGAAGCAAAAAGAATTAAGCTTGTCGCCTCGAATTAAATGTTTTATTGCGATAGCATAGTCACCTTTTGTGTAGCTTAATATTCAAATGGGCCGGATTCAAAAAATCAGCCCGATAGGAAACATCATATAAATTGAGTTTTATGCAGAGCATCATATGTATAGAAAATTATTATCGTCCATCAGACATAAAAATAACCTATTACACACTTTCAAGTTTTACAATATTTCATAGAATCTAGCCATCTTGAATAATTTAGATGACTTAAGAATACTAGATGTACTAAAGTATATGCATTAGAATTAAATTAAAACTAGTACGAATATCTTCCCGTGATCGCAAACGACTGGATCAAACCATTCGTCAGCAAATTGATTTTAATGTAAACGCTTTTTGCGAGCGAGAACAAATTCTGTGCGCGTATGCTCAGTGCATGCGTGCTCAAATCTAAATGCACCTTTAGAGAATCAGTATTTTAGGCGAAGATTTTGTATCTCAACATTTGTGTCACACCGAACATTAAATTTATTATGCAGATCAAGGTCAACTACGGATTTTACAATACTGTCAGTTAATACTATTGCTGGGACGAACAAAAATGCAGTTTAAGTAAATTCTTATCCTAGTACTGCTTCAGATGTATTAACACAACTTTATGAAGTACTACGCAACTTTACGAAGTTCGCAAAGTTTCAATAATTTATTTATTTTCTTTTGTAATATCTGACTCTGCTATGTCCATTGAGTATTAAAGTTTGTTCTAATTTACCTAAATATAAAAATGTTATATTTACAGTAGCATTTGATCTGTGAGTTGTAAACTAATCGAATCATGTGCAATACTTCTAAACTTATTGACAGAAGAACTTCTCTTAGTCACGTTAGTTAACTTACATTTCACATTTCTCACAGCGACAGTTTCTAATA
The DNA here is from genome assembly GCA_009867245.2 of Adranes taylori. Classification (NCBI taxonomy): domain Eukaryota; kingdom Metazoa; phylum Arthropoda; class Insecta; order Coleoptera; family Staphylinidae; genus Adranes; species Adranes taylori. The sequence goes on from WYDF02005550.1 coordinate 7,937, forward strand.
ATTAAGTCTGCCCAAGTACCAACATTCACCAACCGTAAAGGAAATTGACCAGAAGTCTTTCTGAAGTGTGCAGAAGATGTTTTACCACAACGAAACGGCGCCAAGTATTTAGCCATGCACTTAGACAAGCGCTTAACCTGGAGAAAACATATCTTCACCAAACGCAAGCAGCTAGGTATGAAACTGAGAAAGCAGTTTTGGGTGATTGGGAAAAAATCCCAAATGACAATCAACAGCAAGCTTTTAGTCTACAAAGCCATCTTGAAGCCCATTTGGACCTACATCTTGGTGCCCCTTTATGTGGATCGGCATCAAATTCCAACATAAAAATATTGGAACGATTCCAGTCAAAAGTGCTAAGAATCATCGTAAATGCACCTTGGGTTGTGCCGAACTTTCTGAAAGTCCGCCACCTTTCAGTTAATTTGGTAAAACAGAAATAAAAATTATTTGCATGCGCTACAAGTAATCACCCAAATAGACTCGCGACTAATCTTATGATATAACCTACGGTGCAGCGCAAATTAGAACGCCACGTATCTTACGACCTAACTAACAGAGGGTATATATACCTTGTTGCAATAGACTGATTGAGTCAAGAGTGAGATGTTTTGATGAAATATCAATTGGAAGTGTATTTACGTCGTGATATGTTACTTATAGCAGTGGAACCTTGTATTGACCACGGTCCCTTAAAGTCTTAATAGTTTTCGCGGCCCCCTTTAAATTCTTAAAACGTTTTCGCGCGCGCCCTCCTCACCTATCCTGTTCCCTATTTCTGAAATCTATTTTTTAAATATTTTTCTGAATATAGTTTGGAGAAATAGTTATATTTTCTACTTGGAGAAATAGATTAACAAATCATAGTTAGAGAAATTGATTATAGTTTGGAGAAATACATATATAATTTTAAAATCCAAAAAATATTAATCCCTGCGGCCCTCACAAATATCTTTTACGGTCAACAGGGGGGTGCGGCCCCCAGGGTAAGAATCACATACTTATAGTACAATTGGTAGAATGTGACTATATAGTTTCAACCCTTCCAGGTTATCTTCAGACAAACAGTATTAATTCATGGGGAACTGTGTGGATACGTTTGTGTAATTACCTAACTCCACCACCATAACACTACATCTACTAAAATGAGGCATTAACGACAGTATTGACGTTGGAATCTTATGAATGGAAGAGAAAAAATATGTTCACAACCAGGCTCACATTTAAACGTTGCTCGTGAGCAAATTTTATATTCGCCCTTTGAGCTGTCTTCGAGAGAGTTGGTTTATGAATAGGATTTTACGATTTATGTCAATCTAAACAATTTCTATTTGTTATGGAGTATAATAATTAAAAAACGATTAATAAATTAAAGTAAGATGTTTATGAACTTACATTTTCGCAAAGTTTCGATAATTTATTTATTCTTTTATAGTATCTGACATACAGATTTTGAATATTTGCTTTCGCATCGGCCTCTACGCATTCATTGACTATTTCGCGACAACAGTCTACTGTTTCTTCCAGCGCTTTATTCCATTCTTTCATATTTCGAACGCTATTTATCATCACCTATTAATGCAAATCAAATAAATGAGGAAAATTCAATATTTATTCATATTAGAGTTTCTTCAGTTCTTTTATACAAAAAATATCGATACAGGAAGCCTCTGTCATCTATTAAGATTAATATGAATTTTAGTTGCCTTCTCTGAATATGGTGTAAATAACAGTTCATTGGACTAATGTGAAAGAACGATTTTATTTCGGAAAATATAATCGGCCGTCATTCATAGTGCTTTTTTAACGCAAATTACAAATGTATCCGTATTATACTGCAACTAATGGTAAGGGAGGAGATGACATTCAATACTATAAAGAACAAATTAAATTGAGACTCGATACGACGACGAAATGAGCCACCTAATATTATTTAGTTCCAATATAAAAATACAACAGAAATAGGTGACGCCATAGCATTTGATACAAAACTGATACAGGATACAGGATAATTGATACTGGAAAAAATCAAGAAAAACTCCAAACCAGTAAAACAGGAAAAGCTTTAGCAGTTGAACTCCGTAAAAGTTCTCATTCAAGAACAAAGAGGAATAATTAATGCAAGAATTCAAATAAAACTTCATTTAAAAGTTTTTAAAGCTCATTAGGATGAATTAGGAAGTAATAACAACCCTATTTGTGAGATGCTCGGGTATAATAACAACACTAAGAAGAACGGATGGTTCGGCGAGGATTGTGAGAGAGCCGTGAGTGAACGAGATAAGGTTAGGAGGAAAATGTTGCAGAGAAACACAAGAGCAACCAAACAGCAAAAGAAGAGCGGCGAAGACCTTGTGCAGATACAAACCTTGAGAAAGAGATGCTTAAAGAACTAAGTGAGTGCCACGACCAAAGAGATGTAAGGAAACTTTTTAAAGGACTTAAGGAAGTGAAAAAAAGGTGGCAACCATACACAACTATGTGCTGCGACACTGGAGGTAACCTATTTGCTGATCTAGATGATGTCATGGAAAGATGGAGAGGGTACTTTAGTGAGCTACTGAATGTTAATACAAACATCCAAGACATTCAACTTTTCTAGTCACACACGAGGACGGGTCAGAGCCTACTCGGAATCAGGTCGCAGAGGCCATAAAAAAATGACTAATTATCGCACTGCGGGAGATGATCGTCTCTCCCGGCAACAGTGTTCAAGTATGGAGGAGCGAAACTCGCCGATGAAATGCTCAACCTTATTAAAAACATTTGGTCAATAGAGAAAATGCCAGAGGAATGGACTATGTCAGTTATTGTACCTGTATATAAAAAAGGCGATAAGATGCATTGCGAAAACTATCGTTGCTCAACGTAGGATGCAAGATCTTCGCTACGAGAGAAGATCTAAGAGGACCTCAACGAGAGACTAATGGCTTAAACAGGAGCTTCTATCGGCGAATACCAAAATGGGTTTAGACCTGGAAGGTTGACCGCAGATCAAATGTTTACTCTAAGACATCAAAATGGCAATCAAATGTTTATTCTGGAAAAGTGTTATCAGTACCACTTAACGGTCCATCAACTGTATGTCTCGATTTTGAAGCCGCCTACGACAGTGTGTCCCACCAGCAGCTCTACTACGCGATGCGGGAACTTGGTGTACCACTAAAACTTAGTCTGCTCGTACGAATAACTTTCCGCCATACGAAGAGTAGAGTCAAATTACATGGGAAACTTTCCGAGCAATTTGATATCTATAATGGTCTCAAACAAGGAGTCTCGTTATCAGGTACCCTGTTCAACATCGCCTTGAAATCCGCCATGAGGAAATTACTAACAAACCCGGGAGGAACAATATTTAATGGAACATTCCATTCTTACCTCTGCTGACGACATTGCTATGTTAGCCACACGCACCAGACATCTAAACTGACAAGGAACACTGACAAGGACACTGACGTGCAGTAGGAGGCATCCTACTGCAGTAGGAGGCATCCTACTGCACGACAACTAAGTACCCTACGAAATTAAAGCAAGAGTAGCGGCCTGGAATCGGAGCTTCTTTTGCTTTCAGATGCTATTTCAGTCTTCCCTTGTCTGTAAAAAATTTAAACTTTTGGTGTATAAAACCATTATGAAGCCAGTGATTTTGTATGACTCAGAAATCTGGATTGTCACAAAAAAAGGAGAAAATATTGTGCAACTGGGAGAGGTAAGTCCATGGCAAGATTTTTGGTGCTGTACACGAGAACAATAAGTGGAGAATAAGAACCAATAAAGAACTGGAAGACCTCTATAAGGTTCTATCGATCATGTAAGACATCAAGGTAAGATGACTACTTTGCCTGGGTCACGTTCAAGAATGGGAGATCAGTGGACGCCAAAAAAAGTTTCCAACTCAAGACCTGCAGGAAGAAGGTCCGTGGGGCGCCTTAAACTTAGATGGCTGTATGACGCAGATGTAGACAAGGCTCTTAATGGAATGTAGCGCCACCAAAGTAAGTAAAGTACGGGACATTCATATATGATGATGCTCAAAAAGTTTTGTAAAGTTGATGATACTTGGTGATATTTAAGTAGTATGCGCAGACCAGTTTCAAGAGCAATTCATACACTACAAGTAAAATCCGCAATAGAACAAAAATTGTGTTAAAAACTCTGTATTTAGCCAGTAGATATTGGCTTTAAAACTACTGCCAGAAAATGTTGCCAAGCACATCGAACATATCATCACTAAAATTTTGACATGAGTGGAAATTGCAATATAACAATGTTAAAGAAGACTAAATAACCTATCTAAAATAGTCGAATGTTTGACAAAATTCAGGCGTTTAGTAGATTCACAAAAATCATTCCAGCATAGCCTTGGGTTACCGAAAATAACTGGCAGCAATAGAACAAGCGGAAAATCTCGATGCGATAATAAGCCATGCTAGAAAATGAGATCAAAGAGTTGTACACCTCTATATTAGACTAATTATAGACACTACTATGATATAACTGAATGTAACATGACGAGGTAAACAATTGTAGGCGCAAAAATTCCCATTGAAACTATCAAGATTATTAAACGAATACCCGAGTAAACGTACATTTCAAAGAACATACGGTTTTATTTACGAAAAGAAGCGCAAACAGAATGCGAGTCAGCGCAAGTATCATAAATAATCTACTAAGATCACAGATCATGTATGATAACAACAAAACATGGATGAGTGTCTCCTAAAAGCTAAATAACTGTTCCTATGGCACATAACAAACTATGTAGGAAAGCCTTAGATACCCCGTGGTACAAACTCAGAGACTCCTATATACCACTGAACTAGCACAGATCAACAAGAAAAATCCCATACCTCAAGCAAGAAATTCAGAAAATAGCAAAACAGAATGAGCTGCATAAAATGTGGTCTTTCATCAACTCTGAATAGCTCTCTGTCCGATCCAGTCACACCATTTATGGTCTCAAAAGGGGGCAAAGTTCTCAAATCAAAGATTCGCAAACACAGAACAATAGTTTATTTTTCTATGAAGTATCGATAAAGCTAAATGACATTTTAGTGAAACTTCGACAATTAAAACAGCGGAGAACAACCAGGAATACAAACACTATAAATGAAACTTTCAAAGTGAGTTAATTATTTAGAAAACTGCATATTGATGTTTAGGAAGTTCAAATTGGTTTAAAAACGAAGGTAAGGGTAGATGCGTATTTCTGGCATAGATGATACCCTTCATCAGTACCGTGTGCTTTCCCATAGCATCATTGCATTCGTTAATGAAAAGTAACGATCTGCTCACTGCATCACCTTAGGCTGGCAAGACAATTTGAAAATCATTTCAAAGATTTTCAAATTGTCTAAAAAAGATGCAGTTAACTCACTTAACAAATAGTTATATTTCTTAAAAGTTACACCATCTATTTGAAACTTTCAATACCTTCCGAATCTATTATTATAAAGCTGACCAGCAGAGATGGATTTAGGCTAATCTCGCGCCGCTCTTGTTTTTTTTTTAAAGTGCAATATAAAAAATCTGATATGTAGCTCCGCTCTCCCCGAAGTTAAGTAGGAAACTGTAAAGTTTACCTTTGGTAATTTATTAATTCCGGAATCTTTTCCAAGATTGCATGCTTTCAATTTAACCAACATCATTATGAAAGGATGAAGATATGCCAATGTGTGCTTAATGTAAGTTAAGTATTCATTCCAGCATTTACTAGCAACATCTAAGTAAGGTTTTTTATAACATTCGGTTGGTTTAATCAGCTGCTCTAGAAATTTCAATAAAATACCAAGGATCAGATGTAGGCAGTGCATCGGCTGGTGGATGATGGTTGTTTTTATCTATTATTTACCAATACATTTATATTTTCTATATTTTTCAGTTTATAGATAATTACATGGACAGTCCTGACAATTCTAAACTATCTATGTTTAAAGAGTTACTTAAATATAAAATAAATAATACATAAATAACTTAT
>WYDF02005561.1:0-41709 GCA_009867245.2 Adranes taylori
ATTTAATTAGATAAATTAAGATTTTCGAAAACTGCATACTGATGTTATGGAACATCAAATTGGCTTAAAAAGGACCAAGGAAAGGTAGATGTATTTCTAAGGACCAAGGAAGGGCGGTAGTTTTCGTCAGCACACTGTGTAACACAGCATTATTGCAATCAGTCAATGAAAACTCATCGCCCTGCTAAGTGTACCACCTTCGCTCGTTTAAAGCAATTTGAGAATTATCACATGCATTATTATTGCAGAGATCATATATACTTTTAGAATGCAGTTACGGCGAACTAACACCTAATGAGATAAACCATTAAGGTGCCAACTCATCTCAACAAACTAGTATTATAAGGAACTTTAACAATCAAAGTCTACCTTCTGTAATTCATCCATAAGTATTTGCAAAACTCCCTACACCGCACTATCCCGTAGATAATCTACGAACAATGTAGTTTGTACCGTATATAATCTACAGTATAGCGCGTTCTGCTAATACTTAGGGAGAGGAGTTAATTACAAAAGTTAGACTTTGATTGTTAAAGTTCCTTATCATACTCGTTTGTTGAGTTGGCACCTTAATGGTTTATCTCAACAGGTGTTATTTTCGTCATAACTGTATTCTAAAAGTTTATAAGATCTCTGTAATAATAATGCATGTGTACATTATAAATAGACAAATTTCAAATTGGTTTGAGCCAAGATGTGCACCTAGCTGAGCGATGAGTTTACATTAACTGATTGCAATGATGCTAATGTATAACAGAGGGAACTGACGAAGGCTACCACCAATGCCAGAAATGCATATACCCTTCCTTCTTCTTTTTTAAGCCAATTTAATATTCCCAGAAAGTCAATATGCAGTTTTCGGAATAATTAATTTACCTAATTATTAAATAATAGTTATTTACGTCTAAAAGTAATACTATCATACATCTTCTTCGTCCAACGTGATGACCGATGTATGGAGACTACGGTGGATGTTGACGTTGAATAGGGCAATCTTCTAATTAATCTGTATTATTCGTTTAACAGTTGATTTCCAGGTATGTCGATCGTTCGGATGGCGCGCTGCTTTAGTGAAACTTGTTTCTGTAAGTTGCGTCCATCTAGTTGGGAATCGACCCCGTTTCCTTTTTACTTCCGGTTTTCCCTGAATAACAGTTTTTCCATGCTGTCATGTCGAGAGATGTGACCGAAAAGTGTCCGATCTTTTCAAATTTTTGTTAGTTTTATCATAGCCGAGCGGGCAATTTCTTTTCGTCATCTTATTTCCAATTCGCAAGAGCCGGACTTATGCAGCATGGAGCCCAAATCTTCATTCCTCCGTTCCTCCAAGTTATTTTCTGTTGCGTAAGAGTTACACAGATTTCCGAAATGAAGTATGAGCTCTTTGCTTCCCTTCTTTTTATATTCGACAATTTAATTTGGGTCAGTTTTTCTTTCCTCGATAGCGCTTGCATTTTTAAATTTATGATAGAAAGTTTTCTTCTGTGGTGCAAGTTAGAGACTGTCAGTCAGAGACAGCGACTGTGATGCAAGTCGCTGTTTCTTCTGGTCTTTACCTAGTACAGCAACTGATAATCTACCACACTGGCCATTGCAGGCTGATAGGTGAGACACTTTCGATTTGTATGGCCTCAATCGGTCGTTATGGCTAACGTTTATCTCTGTGCTTGTCACATTCCTAAGTAGGTAAATAGATGTCTTGTAAACATACAATTTCGTATCATTATCATATTTTTTAAGTCATTTTTGTAGAAATAATTATTCGGGCCCATAATTCAAAAACTTTATGGGAACATATGTTAGAATTTCATCTAGACAAAACTATTGATTAGCTCAGTTCTTTATTGTGTTTTGGATATCTTTTAATCATCTGATTTGAGCTTTGAGTTTCAAATCTCGTGCATTATGTAGCTAAGTATTCCGTGAAGTTATTTGATGTTCTATTACAGAATTCGATTCCGAAATAATTGGTTGCCTTGTAAGCTTTCTATTGGTTGTTGAATGTTTCACAAAGTTTTCATAGGTTACAAAAATTGCAGATTAATCTAAGAAACCAAATGTATGTTTTTATAGCGTTTTAAAATTTAGTTATATAAATGCAACTATATATTTTAGAATAACATTTTAATGTTTACGTTTTAACCAAATTTTAATAGAATACTTTATTGATTATTTCTAATACATTACATTATACAGGTGGAACAATCCTATCGCCATCTACAGCAGCGGTAGCTGCAGCCGCAGCCGCTGCAGCTGCCGCCTTCCATCATCAACATTCTAATTTCGCTGCTGCCGGTTTCGCACCGATACAATTGGCCGCAGCAACTGGTCCACACCATCATGCTCCACCCGTTACGCAAGTCACACCACCACCGCCAGCACCAAATGGGACGCCAACACAACTATCACCGCCCACGGGCTTAGCAGCCCCGAGACAATACTTTGCACCACCGCCTACGCCGATTTTTTATTGGCCATATCCTAGTCCACCAGTTTCGCCCACCGGCTATTATGTGCCACCCCATCACGCTACTGCACTGGCTGCACAACATCAACAACTAGTAGGTTTTCATAGATATATGTATTTACTATCGCTTAATAAGAAGTATATTATAGAACACATTTTAATACTTGAACTGATACATTATGAATCAAATGAAATGAATCTCTTAACGAGCCAAAAACATGCGAAGAAGTGCCATAGTATCTCATTTTGTCGATTGTTGCTTTTTTCGTATTGACTTCAATAGCTCTCTATAGCTATTCTGATATTTCACTTGTCTAGACATTTCTCCATTCATGCATTAGATATTGCACCGTTTTGTATATATGTGCCTTTCTGAATCCTGACTGATAATTTGTTATAATTTTATTTTCTTCTGCGAATTGGTATTTTTGTTATCAAAATATCTTTTCTAATATTTAACGGTTAGCTCTCTTATCGGCGACAGCCGGAGCATACACTTGTGCAGTGTTAAGCTTCCTACTTGAAGATGGAATAGTTTTTAGTATATTTTAAAAGTTTAAACCTTTTTATATCAGCCTTTTTCTGAACCTTTTTATTAGATCAGTGAACAGATGTGGGAAGAACAGAATGTGGGAACAGATGTTGGTTTAATTGATTAGTTTTATAATTATATTGTATAAAAATGTATGAGGAAGACTTTTTTTCACAAGTTTATCAAGCTCTTGGAGAAACAGCTGTAGGAAAAGTGATATTAAAGCAACTTTAACTATAAGACACAAATATAATTTAAAAATTCAACAATTATAAAGAAAATTCTTAAACAAATTGGGGCAGGATAAATTTCTATTTGTAAAGAGTTCATTTGATACGTGTGCTTTGATCAAGAAATAATTTTTATTGCTGTATCAACACACATAGTAAATTTTAAAATATATGTTTTTAAATATCAGTGTTATTGAAATCTGATATCAACGGTCACGTCTATGAATTATACAAAATGCTATTAACCCAGTAAGTGTTTTGTTTTAATATTATAATTTACGAAATATCTCTGACTAAATAGCTAAATATTTATTTTTAAATTAATATGATTAATAGAAAATGAATAAAATATTTTCTTTCCTCTTCTATTATTGTGGGATGTTGCTAATCATGTTCAACTTGATTGAACACCAGTAACTACAAAAACTTCAATAACTTTTTGTGGAATTTCTACCCGAATCTCGATTTATCGATCACATACTGATTGTTACATTTTTGTTGTTTTTGTGTTTATGAAATGGATTTTGTATATTTCAGTGTAATATTCACAATAGTGTTATTTTTAGTGACTCACTAAACCTCAATGGTTCAAGAAATATTAAATGATTTTTGTATATGCTGTCGGATCAACAACTACAGAAACTTTGACAATTTTTTGTGATATTTGGTGCCCGAATCTTGATTTATATTTCACATACTGAGTCCCTTGTTTTCAGCAGAAGCTTTTGATATTATGAAATTCATTTTGTTTATTTCAGAGAAAAGGATTTAATATGCATTCACAAGAATGCATATTAAATATTTTAGTGACTCACGAAATGTACTACAAAACATAACATCTACTGGTGCAATCTTGAAATGTCATTCAGTTATTTTAGAAATAAGAGAAACCTCAATAGGTTGCACTCAACGGAAGAACAATTCTCTTAATTTGTATTGGACTCACAACACATTATGGCAGATAGAATTGCGAGAGGAGCAAGAATTGTGAGAGCAGATTAAGTGAAAATAATTCATATGATATAAAACGAATTAAAGACGTTGTGACATGTTATTGTTGGATGAATGTTGTTGACGGAAGAAACAGTCTAGAGTCAATCAACTTAATAGTTTTATTGGAAATTCGTTCCAATTTTTATATTTATCGTGACATGGAATAGTTTACATTATTATTAGATTAAGCGTAATGCAGGAATATGCAGGATTCCTTGAATATCTTTATAAAATGCATATTAAAATGTTTTGTGAATCTGGATCTTTGGAATAACTCAATCGTATACATGCTGTTGCTCTAGATATGGGATAAATATAGAAGGATTTTATTCTAATTTTGCCAAGTTAGGTAGTTTTGAAAATTTCCTGACAAAATTAAATTTTAAATGAATGTGATATTGAAATTGAGGATGTTGGTCTAGGATTTGTAAATATTTAGTAAATTTTATTCGTTATATTTCAATTAAACATTGTAAACTATTTAAATCCTTATTTTCTTCTTCTAATTCACAAAGTCTTTAAATTCCTTTTCCACTGGCTTGGGTGTGGCTTTTTATTTGAAATCAAAGACTTTTGGTAACCAGCCCGACGCGGCAGTTTTTGGTGTTGCCTGCGGTATTTAGGCAGGGTCTGGACGAAATCTCTGCTAAATCTTTAGGAAGTGAAAATTTTCTATTAGTAACAAGCGAGCTTTCGTACGTTACAAATTTTAACGAACAATATCGCATCACATCCCTGCCAAGATTCTATGATAGGGAGCTCTCCAATCATAATTACCGTGCAAACGAACAACGACCTGTAACCCCTTTCTACTAAAGACATCAACCAATCAAGGGAATGGCTTCGGTAGCTTTTACTTGGAAAGCGTACAAAACGGCGTACGCTCCTCTCAGACAGTAGGAAAATCTGCTTAGAAGAAGGTAACGCCCTCAAATTTCATCGAACATATTACGAGTTGTTTGTCGAAAATACGATAACATCGAAATCTCACCAGATTAGACGAGTCACGCAAAGTTCAATAAACTCATTAAGAGTTGTTTGTTAGGAATCGGAGATCCTAAAATTTTTTGACCGAGACAGGGGAAATGAACGCAGAGTTCATTAACGCTATTAAGAGATGTTTACTTGAAATTGGATATCATCGAAGAGATATCCTCGAATTCATAGAGAAAAAAGTTCTCGTTCCGCGTTCTAAGAAGTAAACACTTGAAGAACCGATGGCCTAGGTGCACACACGTGCAAGGAAATCATTATTCACTCTTAATCACCTTTTGACATTAATCTCTTTTGAGCGAAACAGCAAAAGAAAGGACCATCGAAATACGAACGATATATGTTCTGTATCCATCTTTCTCTTTTGCCTCTCTCGTGTGTATCTCTCTCTATCTCTTCTCCCCTCCCCCAATGTGTTGTAGTGCGAACGCTGCGTGACTAGCGGCAATTGCTTCCATCTCTCTATATGCAAAGGAGTGCTACCATTGCATAGATAGCGTTAATGGTCGACATTTCTCTATGCGTAGAGTTCATTGACTGCTCGCAAAAAAAGAAACTTCTGGGATTATACATCGTACAACTTTTCATCATTTAAATTATTTTTATAACTTATTAAATCTTGTTTTATTTGTCTGATGTTTTTGTTTTGTTAAATAGCTAATGATTGTTTAATTGACTGTTTTATGCCATATATCGACTCTGTTAGAGGCTATCTACGATACGGCGATAACACGACTTCCAATATAGAGTTTACCAATACGGGTTACGTTCAATTGTACTAGAATGCAACTTAAAAGTTTCAAGAAAATTCGAAAGTATTTATTAAATACGAAAATATGAAACATTTCAATTATGTGTTAAATACACTGTCAACCAACTGACTGTATAGGCTTCTTTGGAGGTCTGAATCCATTTGATAAAATACACTATGAGATTCTTGAACATTCTCTTGGATTTTCCCTGAGGATTTCAAGTTCGAGTTTGAGTTGTTGAATATTCAGCTGACGTGTAGCTTTCTCGTTTCGTGCTGCTGACCATGGTCGCAGGCAAGGGTGCTGATCGTGACACGTGCAAGGATACTGACCATGGTCACCGGAATTTATTTCCACATGTAAGCATAGATTGCCAAATATGTCTTAGAATACAGCAAGTTATCATTTTTGATAGGCCCAACTGCTGCGAACGACGCTTTTGAAAAGGAACTGAAAGCGTCGTTTCCTTGACCACATCAACAATGTTTTAGTTCGACCAGCGGGAACAAGCACGTATAGGCGGTCTGTGCTACAGCACTGACCTGGTAGCCCTTAATTTTTTGATATTGTTTCAAATTATTAAGAAATTGGTCAATTGTCAACAAATTGGCCGATGAAATTGAACAAACGTATCACGCAATGCACCATGTGTAGCGCGTTCATATGAGTTCAACTCGAAAAAATTTTGCGCGATGATTACTCTTTGTGCTAGTGCTGTCTTGTAGCTACAAACTGTGAACAACTCTAATCTCTATTGGTTAATTATAAATAACGAAGAAACAGTTGATTCATTATTACACATTCCTTAAACGCATCTTCTAACGTAACTAATATGACTTTAAAACAGCCAAAATATGAAAAAACCAATTGTCATGAGCCAAATAACTTACTCAATAGCATAATAATACTTTGCACTAAAGACCTGTCATAATCTATTGGTTGTTGTGCTGTTTTCCGCTGTATTTTATTTACCACTTAATTTATTGTTGTATTTTTAAATATAGTTTTCATTTGATTCAACTTTATATTATTTTATGTTTCAGATACCGCAAGAGTGTCTTCATTTACAACCAATACCAATACCGGTACAAACAATAGAATAAATATTTTTTTCGACATTATGACCCAATGAAATTTAAATAATTCAAATATCTATATATACATATTAATTATACACTTATTTGAATAATTAGATTGTTCAAATGTGAATTGAGTTTTCGAGTATGTAAATTACATACGTAGTCAATTAGATTAGAATTTAAAAATAAATATTGTAGGCCAATATTACTATAATTATAAGCGTATTTAAATTTTTGCAATCATTAAAGATTTATTAGGACATAATTTATATTCTAGGATTTGATAAAAATTTAATAATTTATAGAAAATTATATTTATCAATCTTTATTATTAATTGATGCGTTTTATATTGATTGTAATTAGAATTTATAGAATATATAACGTGCCGAACCTTATGGGCTATGTATCGTATCGGATATGTAACGTATCTATGAATGCAGTGGTTCTCAATCGGTGTTCCGCGGAACATTTGTGTTCCGTGAGGTTAGAGAAAGCGTTCCACCAAAATTTGACGTTATAAAGTTTTCGTTACAAGAAGAGGAAGAATTCATTTCATTGTCATCATATCTTACTCCCAAAATTAAATTTAGCGAAATCACAGTTGACGATTTTCTGAATTCTTTTCAACCTGTGTTTAAAACTATATTTGAAAATACATTTTCAGAAATATAAATTTATCATATCAATTTAAAATTCATCTTCTATAACTGTTCTTAATCGATTTTATCCTAAAGATGCTTCCTACGTTGATTAAAAAAAAAAATAGAAGTGCCACTTTAAAATTATCAGACTAACAAATCAGGATTGGTGCAGCCATCATGGGAATTATATATTGTAAATAAAAAGCTCTTATTTGTTGATACGTCGCTTTCCTGTAGAAGTAGGCATATGCACATTGTTTTATTTTACGAAGTATTTTACGAAACTGTCAAGCAATAGGCAGAACTGAAAAGATGAGTTGATCTTAGAATATATAAAACGGTGCTTTTGTTTCTGACTTGACATTGGAGAAACACACCGTATTGTTAATATTTTGTTCAAACTCCGGTAGTCAACGAAATTTTCATATATCCACAACTTCTTTAAACGAAACCAAAACCCTTTTACCATGCGACTCATTGAATTTTAAACTTTGTTTTCCATTAAGTTATGTGAGGTCCCACAACAATCACTTCTACAAGTTTCTCATAAGGAAATCTTGTTACCAAGTTCGTTAAAAGAGGCTCTATCGTTCGTAAGTACTTTATTGAACTGTTTCATTAATCTAAAATAGATTCTAATGCATGTTTTTGGCTCGAATATTACATTTACAAATGAAACACGGCATTAATGCCTAGTTCGATTATTGAAAACGTAACAAACTAACTACTTTAAAATTACCCAATAATGGTTTTCATAGTTCACATTTGGATTAAAGGTTTGAGATTTTCATAAGACTCCTTAAAATGTACTGAAAATGCAATTGAGTATTAAGCCAAACAGATTCCATTACGTAAAGGTACGTTTTGGCGAGTCTATAAATAACTTCCACTAATTTGAGTTATAAGTGATGTTCAAAAAATTTATTAACCTTTCAATATTTTAGGTTTCCGTATTGTCACGTTTATTTTTGGCTGTTGGTTTTACTTCCCAACGTGACTGGCAAGAGAGAATCCTTTTAATGCGGTACGCAGCGATTCCCTCTTAGGATACGGGACCTTCTTGTACAATAACTACAAAGTGTGATTCACCTTAATTAATACCCACTTTAATTTACCTAGTACGGAATGAAGTTTTAATTTCGAGTTTCTCTTGAATAAAACACAAGACTTTACAATTGCTAACGTGGTGTGTACCTTTCAGATTTAATCATTAATTTATCTGGACAGTTACCGATGCCGTACAACAATTAACCATCACCAATTATCATCTATGAATCGAGACTGATTAAATAAAAGAACTACATTCAAAATAAGTAACGTCTGCTCAAAATTATAAAATAATATTTATATTTATATTCAATTACTATGTACAAATATGTACAAATATATTAATTAACATGGCGTTCAAGTTTCGTCAAATAAATACTCCAAATATTTATATAATTATTTTACTTACAGTTTTTGTCATTCCTACCATCACAAACTTATTTCAGAATTACAGACCGTTACTTTATTAACTCATTTCACTCTTTTAATTTATCTCAATAAATAAACTTGTTGCCTAATCAATTTATTATATTCAAAGAATTGAAACCTAAAAGAATTATTTAATTATTATCAAATACTGTAATCAATATGCCCCATATCTCTTCCCGATACTTACTTAAAAATTTAATTTATTCATGATTTAATTTGGAAAGTTATAATTTAATTCATGATTTTAATTTCAATACATTGACTGTCAGGGATTCATCTTACATCTTAAAATTTCTTAGGATCGACTATTTTTTTCTGTGAGAGTTGTGTGTCTTTTATTCATTTCTTTGACTAGCTAATTTCCTACCAAGTTTACGATCGATATCTCTCACTACATTACTCCTTTTTATGGTAAAATTGCATTCATAAAATGTATTACCCTGTAACCTACTTTTTTTTATAATTGCTTTTGCCATGATTAATGTAAATCCAATCAGATATGCTTCCTTCATACGTGTCGCACAGTACGCTTTCCTTTACTATTGATTCATTACCGATTAGATCTACTTATCCACACGTGCATTGACAATGGCGTCACTACCTCACTCACTACGCTTGCTGAATGGATCGGTGGCCCCTGGATGTTGTGTAAAAGTATTTGTTCAAGATTGAATTAGATACAATAGAGTTCAATCAAAGATAAATGATTATTTCTATATTTTAATTGTAAAACTTATTTACATGAAATTTACCCATAACTGACTGTCTTTTTTTCCAACTTGTTCGTCTAGCAAACAAACTGCTTACATCACAAGCGTACAAAACTATCTACCTTAGAACGAGGACAAATTTCCTTGTTAGAATATGATTTTGGAAACTATATGGTTTCTAAAACCATAGTTTTTTAAAACAATTTTATTAAAACCTTTTCTGTGTTTCTAAACATAGAGAAACTTTGTAGTAGAAACGTGTAGTAGAAAAATTCTTCGCTTTTTTATCCTTGACCCATGAATTTCAGGCGCATCTTTTGTAAGATTCAAATTACGAGTAAAATTCTTAAGTTCATTTTGATCGAATAAAATAAAATTGGTGTCCAATTTATTTCCGCCTTGTAGTCATCATTGGTTTCATTTTTTGAGCTGCCCTATATAGCCTGAAGCACATTCTCAAGAATGGTAGATGGAACTGGAATAAGAAAAGATTCACTACAAAACTGGTTATAGGGCCGAAGGAATGTTTGGATATTAAATATCTTCTTAACCATACACATGGCTTCTTCCAAACCACTGGAGTTCGAATAGATATTGATGTTTTCTTACCATTTTCCTACAGTTATAGTTTCTCAATAAATGTACGGCATGCGCGGTGCATATCTTTTGTCTTGATCTCCAATCTTATGCCGAAGTATGCGTAATAAACTTTTTTCACTAAACTATTAATGATTTGTCTTTTGTGTAGTAATTATGTATCTACCACAAATATAACAGAACACATTTGGATTATTCAAACACATGTGTGAAGCCATTAAAAAAAACTGCTGAAACTAAATATGACAGGATAAATATAACTTCAAAGTACAGCTCTGTAAACAAAGAACTACTGTTTTTCGCTCAGGAGCCCGTTGAACGTAACAAGTGAGACAAATTATTTCTTCTTAACGAAACTTTTTGAAAATTTACGTTAAAATTTATGATGACCTACAAAAATGTTAGGAACATCGAAAATGACATGACTGTAAAAAAAAACCCTTTTTTGGTGAATTTACGGTAAAAATTTCAGATAAAAAACATTTTATCTGCAATCCGAGATAGTCCCAGTGGCCAGGGACCACTAGGACTTTTTTTCGGTGCAGGGACCCCAAGGTTGAAAATAAACATTCCGAGAATTAGAGATAAATTTTAATCAAATTTTAGTTAACATTAACATTAAACTTCTGGGGCTAATGCTGTTCCTCAGAGCTACACGAATATCATCACTTGATTCCAATCAATTTTTGGTTTTACTCGTAATTATAAGCAAAGTCGAAAACACTTGCTTGGATAGATAAGCTCTGAAGAAGAGCATAAGATATCGTTCTTATGATATCGCATAAGATATCGAACTGTGGGATATGAAATTGCTTTTTTATACCAGATTTCTTCTGTAACCTCTTCAACATCAATTCCAAAAGGATTGCGAATCAGCTTTTGGACATCTTTCGACTCGGTCTGGAAGTTACGGTAGAATTCATCGACAAGAATTTGTAGATAACTTTTGAGGTCTTCTTGTATAGCCGCGATGATCAAGTGATTTTACTAACATCGACCAGTGCTTTTAATGTCACAAACGCAGAATAATTGTTTTCTCCAACTTTACCTACCCATAATTGAAGTTTGCAAATAAAGGCACGAAGCTTGTCTTCAAACATAAAAATGTTTCCTACACCTACTAAGTTTATGTTTCCGGAACCTGGCAAGTACAAGTTTAATTTATTCAAATGTGTTAAAATATCCACCAGATAAGCTAAACGCATCTTACTTCAAATCAGAATTTTCTTATTGGCTAGATATAGTTTAATCACTTTTCTCAGTTCAAATAACTTTCCCAGCTAATTGCCTTTCAATAGCTATCGAACCTCAGTCTGGAAATGGAGTCTCATTTTCGAAGTCCATTTCTGTGCACAATTTTTTTTTCTCTTGGAAGCCAATGCCTGATGATGTATGACATAACGAGTTGTTGTTACTAAAGGATTCTTCTGGTTTATTAATGTTGCTAGACCTATGTGTGATCGTAACTGGAGCGCCATCCGAGCAAAACTCAGCGAGCTTTCCCCACATATTGCTATGTTTCTCAAAATACTTCGCCATTATATTCATTATGTCAATACCTTTTAGCGTCGTTTCCAGTTTCTACGAAATCAGTAATTCCTCTTTTTAATGTTATCGTCGTCTAATAAGCGGACAGATACGAGCAACAGACATAATTTCAACTTCAGTTTTTACCGTGTTGTTCGATAGAGCTATTTCTTGTATTCTTTTTAGGCTTCCAATCCTAAAACTTCTTCGACGGCTATCATCAAACATGGTTTGATGAGTGTTTCTCTTATTGTGTGTGGTTTTTTAATTGCGATATCTATTTCGATATCTTAAACGATGCTACTAACGTTTTTTTTTCGATGACGTATATCTTGAACCGCTAGACCCAAGTTTCATTGTTTTTTAGATTCTCTAATTAACCTTCAAAGAATTCTGGTGGTCGGTCAGATAAATTAGGAGGAACGGCTTCTAAGTGGCGTTTCAATTTTGTCGGAGGGCGTCTTTTCCTAGAACGATGGCACATATAACACACTGTAGTTTTATTTCTCCATTACTTTCAATGAAGGTTAATCCTAATTTGATTTAACTATTGTAGTATTTTCTCTTTTCTGACGCGATTTTCTGAAAATAAAACTAAAGACGCCATCAAAATTCATTTCCATAATTATGTAACGAATCATTAAATTAATACACTAATTGTATCCAACACTGAATTGCGGTAGGCTAAGTTGATTGATTGAAATTAATAGTGAAGGTCTTACTTTTCCTCTGGAATGCGTAAACTATGTTAGCCGTTGCCATAATTTCATGTCTAATCAGAAACATTTCGCTCGTATGAATCTGAACGAACGCAGTAGTATTACTTGTCTATTAATTTTGCATAGGGTATTGCGAGTCAAATTACTTCACTAAACATTGGAAATCGCGAGTCAAAACACTTCACTTAACAGTATCACGGATACAGTCCTGAGTAAAAACAAAGTAGGTACTTAATGCCTGCGACACGACTTGCGATACGTACTTGCGGTTAAGAGATGCGTGACCCCATTGCCCGTTTATAACTTAATAGCTTAAGAACCAAAGTTGGTTATTAAAAACAAGAGTTGGATATTTATTAAATTAATTTTCCGTGTCTCTACATCCAGATAAGCCAATAGTTTTAATTTTGAAAATAATTTGTTTAATATGGTCTAAAAATTTATTCCTCAACAAATTTTCGGTCTCAAACATTTAAATTTAAATCATCAATAATTACACGATCTGAAATGTTTTGAGAACGGTCTGTACGAATTCAAGTCGTATTTTCTGCACAATTTCCCATAAGGTTTCGAACGACTCTAAAATGTATTTAATATTTACTATTTATGCTTTAGTACAATCTCTAATTAAATATTCCTTTAAAAAATATTCAAAGATTTAGTTTAATAATTTTTTAAATGATATTGAAATCAATTTTGTTAGTTTATTATTTAATAATCATTTATTAAGTTTCAAAAATTTTAATTGTTAATTGCTTTATAATTTTAATTTATTTAAGTGAGACAATCGATTGACAATAATAATTATAAAGACATAGGTTTTAATTAGTAGTTATAATATAAGTTTTCTATTAACAACAAATATTACGTTGTCTTCCTAATTATGATTGAAATAGTTTTCTAGTTATTATTTAAGCGCGTAACTGAAAGGAATAATTTGATAATTATAAATATAACTTGCAAGTTTTTTTTATCTTATTTAGAAGTATGTGTTTAACTTCGGCATGTACTATATTTACAGTTTTTTTTTTTTATTAGAATCTAGTACTGATTTAAGAAATTATTATTTTCTCTTACTGTAATTATTACATGTTGATTCTTTCCAAATGATCAAGTAGCAACTTGTTGCTAACTTCATAAATAATGATTAAGCTATTGTACTTTATTTTTTCCGCTATATTTCACCATTTAATTTCAATAACATTTTATGGATTCTTGTATTTTTCCTTGTCCATAAATTGGACCTTATTGTTTCAGTCATTTAGCATTCTGAAAAGATTTCCTTCATTGATATGTAAGAGAAATGTACCTGCATAATTATAGTGTGGTTTAACTAAACTATTGTAGATAAGCATCTTTGCCCATGTCTTTCGGCACTTACTAATCCTACTGATGTGATTTTTTTGCTATTTTTTAATAAAATATAGGGTTTATCGATCTATAATTTTATTGCAATCTATAAATTTATTGGAATTAAACTTAAAATATTCCACGCAATTTGGCATTGATTACTAGATACATGAAACCTTGCCACAGTTGCTTTAGTAGATCCATATCGCTTTAATTAAATCCCCCTGACACGCACATTTCTCTCAGAATTTCGCTGATGATACATTGGATTTCGAGTTTGAGTTGTTGAATATTTTGTAGATGGGTGAATATTCTTTCTCTACAAAAATCGAGCGATGTCCA
Organism: Adranes taylori; assembly: GCA_009867245.2. Classification (NCBI taxonomy): domain Eukaryota; kingdom Metazoa; phylum Arthropoda; class Insecta; order Coleoptera; family Staphylinidae; genus Adranes; species Adranes taylori. Next base: position 14,410 of record WYDF02005561.1, read on the forward strand.
GATACATTAACGCGACACCCAATGCACTTCACTGTTTCGAGAGATGACACGGCCAGTGAATAGCATTCCCGTCTCATACGTGCTCACTACATTATCCTGCTGGAACCAAATGTCTCTTAAATCTATGTGCTACAAACAAAGCTATGTAAACTGACTGCGGCTCAAATTACACACCAAACAGTAACATGTTTTGAGTGCAGTGGTTTCTGAACAGTCTCATGTGGATTCTCCAAACTCCAATTGAGACATTTTGGCAATTGTCTCTATTTGCTTTAATATTCATTTAGCCAATACACGGTGCTGGCTATGGTGTAGATGTTGTAATTTCTATGTCAGCTGATTTTTGTAAGCACTGAGAGCCAAATTTGTCAAAATACGCTGTCATCACTTCGTCCCAAGTAACACAAATATGCTGAGAATATTCTAATCAATAATTCAGGAATATTCCATGAATATGCTATTCCTCAGCATATTCCTAACACATTTTTGTCATATTTGTTTTACCTGGGATCTTCTCAGGTAAAACAAAAAAGTCGTCGTTACATAATCTCGGGATTAACTATTACTTCCAAATTATTTTTATCTATAAGCGAGATAATTTTGTGTGTGTTTTTATTTTACATTTATTTTAATTCTATTTATACGGGCCCATTTAGTGATGTAATCCAAATCAATGTGTAAAGTTACGCCGAATTTCATTCCTCTTTTTCCCAGTTACATAAATGAGAATGTCGTAACAAAAATAAATGTATTTTTGCATATTTCAGGGCATCAATTATCATAAATGTACAAATTGAAAAGCACTAGGCCCAGTTTACTTCCTTGAGGAATAGAGACGTTCATACTTCTCTCTTTAGATATACCACGTATCTGTACATTTACTTCTGTTTGTTAGTTTTCAAATCATGCTGGTTACTACCTTGTCGTCAATTCCATATTTCTTCATTTTTTGTTCCAGTTCTGTTTACTGTCTCAAAGCTCTTTATTATATCTATAAATTCCGCTGTTTTATATTTCATTTATTGTTTTTTTAGCTTTCATTTATTTTATTTATTTCGCTCAGATGGAGAGTCTCTTAAATCCATTTGCAATTCCAAATGAGGCAATTTGTTTTTTATCGGGATCGAATTGTGCCTCATCATTCAGCATTATTTGCTAATGAAAATTGGTGATTTATCTTTATTTGCTTTAATATTCATTTAACCAATACACGTCGTCGCTGGTGTGTTTGGTATTGTTAGAAACTCTTTTGATGTACGTTATAAAACATGGTTCAAGGTTTCATCCAAATCATTGGGAGCGTAAATTGTATAGATTTCTTTTAACCTTGTCAATCTCGAGTCCGAATTGTTGCAACAAATTTTGGAACCCATGTTATGTCCAGTTTATATTGTCACGAATAACATTCACAGCAATATTAATGTAATAGTAGTAAAAAGTAATTAGTATATATGAAATTAGCGCAGCAAGCTGGCCACGGCGTATATAGAATAGTGGGGACGACTTAGTAAGCAATTAGTTAATTACAAAAACTCGATTAAAATCTATACAGCACACAAGAAAAACACTCTGCACTTCTTTCGGAGACATAAGTGAATTGCTTTTCAAGATTTCTAACACGATCCTCGAAATTTGGTGCTGTTTGACGGTATACGAACAAGAAATAATTTTCGAATTGTTCAGAATGATCTGATTTGCAATTCGATTGTAACATTTGGATACTTCTGATGATATGTTCGGTTGCGTTTACAATCCGCTCCAAACACCACATCGAACTCAAAATGGTGAACAGGATGATCAGAAGGTTTAAATTGGATACATCAGCCAGTTTTTAATTCTAAGTGGGATTCGATTATATCTTCAAAGCATGAACTTTTACGCCGAGCAAAGCGCCACTTTCAGTAAAATGCATTGTAATTGTCAGATGCTCATATGATCAATTCTCCCAGCACAAAATTTACTGAATTTTTTTTTGCGGCTAATGCACGCCGATAATCAATAACAAACGGCTACGAATGAAGAACATTGTTTCGTGACATATGATTGCACTTTTGACCAACTTTGGAGCCTAATAATTGTGCTTCAATATCTGTACGTAAACAACACGGCCTACCACCGATAACCAAAACACACGTTTTCCATAGCATTTATTTGCAGCGTACATATCAAATTGCTTCCTAAACGCTTTTGCGCACCAGAATATCATGTGCACTCGTAGTTTCGGATAGAAGTAAGGATATATGTTTGGACGTAGGTGAAATAATTAGCATATTGTACGATAATAACTTTATATTCTTTTTAAGTATGATTTCCCGGTGTCTAAAGTTGAAACAGGTCGGTCGCATCCGGATTGGTGGTTGTTACTGTTGACCGCCACTAGTTGTACTGGTAGTCGTGCGCCAATGGTCGGACATGTTCGACTACTTTTGATTATACTTGTTGGCTCGAATTTATTTCGTCATCATCATCATTTTGGCACTACAAGGGCTTTGATCTTCTCAAGCTTCTTACGCCATTTTGTACGATTCTGGCACTCTGATTTCCAATTAGGGCCCCAATACTTCTTGCATCTTGCGATATAGTATCCATCCATCTATGCCTGGATCTGCCTCGAACTCGTATAGTTTAGGTCTCAGGGTACTACCATTTGCAGATTTAAATTCCACAAATAAATGATGCATATCGATGCTATATTCCCGAACTTTTTCAAGAATTTGGCGTAAAACAAAGTTTTTCGCCAAATTGCTGGAGCATCCAGGTCTAAAGCCCGCTTGATATTCGCCAAAGCTTTTCGTATGTTTCAACCTTTCATTCAGAACATTCGGTAGGATTTTGTAACAAGTATTAAGCAGGGTTATTCCTCTGCAATTTTGGCATTCCAACTGGTTTTCTTTCTTGTGTATTGGGTATATCATTCCTAAACTCAATTCGTCCGGCATATTCTCTTCTGACCAGACTTTGCTAATAATTTCATGGATTGTTTGGATTAATACCTCTCCTGCATATTTGAACAATTCACCCGGACGACCGTCTTACGGCTGCCCTTATTTCCTCAATTACTGGGGGTTCTACATGTTTTGTATTAGCAAGTGTCAGATCTGTATTTTCTATGCCTTGTGGATTTCTCAGCATTTGCTGGAAATGCTCTACCCACCTGTCCAAACTGTCTTCCTTATTAGATATTATAATGCCTCCCTTGTCTTTACAAGTATTTATCCTTGATTTGAATCCCATCTTTATATTGTTAACTTCTCTATTTCCTAGTATCATCCAGTTTTCAGTTATTATCTAGGTATTTTAATAGTGTAGTTTCGCTCTACCGGCTTTTTTCTAGTTTTTAACAGTACCTAGAACTGTGCTGAACTCTTCAGTGATTCTTTGCAATTAGTCCACATTTCGGGGGTTGATTGATCCCTGTTACATTTTTGGTGTAGTGTTTCACCTGCAAAAATGTAACAGGGATCAATGTAACTGGGGAGATCCAAGTGATTTTATGAATATTTCGATGTAAGAATTTATCTCGTATTAGTAGATAATTTGATAATTTACAACACCTAGGAGATTTAATCTAATTTTATATGGCGTTTCTGGCAGGTCGTCGCATGTTGTACTTGTACTTGAATTTGAAGACAAATCGTAATTCTTAAATTGCATATATTCATATCCATTGGATACACAGGAATCCATTATTTCTGTCGATGTTTAAGCGCATTAAAATTTTATTTCTAATTCCTATTATTATTAACACATTGAGCCTCGTATTTACACGTAAACGCGATTCAAAGAAACTGGCTGCTTAGAGTTCTCACTGTTTGAAATTCTTTTATTTTGGCCATCTAAGGACATCCGTTTGGCTGGCAGTTTAGCCGGAGTTATACTCTTAATCATGTATGCCTTCTTATAGATACGTTTATGGACAATAAATGTTTACAATCCGTAAACAGTGTTTCGATCCGTAAATAATTGTTTACAAATTGAACACTCTATTTTTCCAAGCGCAGAATCTAGTTTTTGATGTTTAGTTAGTAAGATTGAATTTTTAATTCTTCACCACACGTATTTTAATTATGGTTTCGCAGTGGGATTAATAACATCGATAGCCATAAACATCGTTTCCATTCTTCCTCCACGCTTTGTTCTTCTGGAGCTTTCTAATGATAGGTTAAAAATCTTCCGTCTTAAAGGAAGCCGCCTTGTAATCTAATCACACAAATGGCTTACAGTAGTAACAACAATGAATATACACAGGCACGATTGTTTTTAGTAGCAACACATAAAAATTTAAATTACAGATTTCAAGAAAATTACGTTTTACAGTTTAGTTTTACAAGGTATTTAAATAAGTAATATTCGACATTCATATTGCAATATAGCTTTATTTATGAAAAATACATATATAAATACACTATATTCTGTGAGCAGTAAAAAACATGGCATACAATGATTTGTTTCGCAATCGTCACATCGTGATTTTGAACGTGCACAAATATTTTGCGCTACATTCCTTCATTCGTCTTTTTTTTATTTGTGCATAACAAGCAACGCAACGGTTTTTATTTTGCGCTCTTGGAGAATATGTTCTAACATTTTTTGCGTTGTTCTTTTTGCCTGCGATGGTTGATACTGTGGTTTGTCTTCGTCTGTTTTTAATAAAGCTTCTGCAAGAAGGTTTTATATTCAGTAATCTGAATTTTGTTCTGTATTATCTCCTTGTAGATCAAAAAAGAATTGACAAGTGCTGAACCATATATCAATTCAATAGCCAACATACGGTACCACTTCACGACTCTTCTTAGGCAGTGAAAATACAATGTCATTTGATCGGATAAATTTTGTAACCAATAACACATCCCGTTTATCTTTCCATTTCAACATAACAAATTTTAGGCGCCGTTGAAAAAGGAACAAGGCTTTCGTCAATACACATTTCCAATTTCGGAGTAAGCACAGCTTGGAATTGGTTATTTAGTTTTCAAACAATGGACTAATCTTTCGAAGTCTTATCATTTGTAATGTTTCATCTTCGTTGTTACTGAAGTGTAACATTTTCACTAAGCAGTGTAAGCGATATAAACATCGCTTATACTGCTGTATTTTCTATCGATTTGTTGGCATACCCATATAAGCAATTTGTATTCCAATAAGATCTCTGTCATGGAAGTTTTGTTGGACCCATCTAGACCAAGATACCCATGAACTTCTCCAACTCTGCATGTTTCTTTGCCATTGCTAGGCGAATTTGTTCGTTCTACCATGTACTATATTATCTCATTGGAAATGAAAATTTTGAAAAATCATATGGCTCTTTAATTATAAATTTATCATAAACATTGTCCTTTATTCCAGTATTTTGTACACTAAAATGTTTGAGTGAAGAGCCATCAACAGAATTCCACATTATGTTTTCAGTTACCGGCGTGGTCTTCATTTTCTGAATCGGAGCCCATAATTTTCGTAATAACTTCTTCTATAATTTCTTCTAGCTAAAATGAAATGAAAAAATATTATTTATTTGCGGCTATTTTCATTTTTGATTATTTGATAAATATATTATTATGTACATGTGAAACAGAAAGTAAAAACTGTATATAAGTACTTACTGTATTGTCTTTTCTTGATGTGAGAGCATTAAATATCCTACTTTAGAATCATCTAATATATTGTGTTTTGATCTCTTCATAGGGGTTTCTTCTTCATAGAAAGACAATGATGAAGATTCCTCTTCTGAATTTGGTCTATATTTGTCAGATAAATAAACATTTCCAACCTCACTGTTTTCATTCCACAATTGGTTGAGTCGTTCTTGCTCGTTTTCGTAATCACCTATTTTGCTCTCAAAAAACGCTGCGACATGTTGGAGAAAAATGTTGCTCCAAATGGACGGGATTTTTATTACTACAACGGGGCTCAACATGTTAATAAGCTAGACACCGTGCACAATAAAATATTAATTTGTAATAAAATATCTAGACCAGCGGAACGAATTGTACCAAATTGTAAAAACAAATTTCTAACCCGACGTATACCATACAATTAACCTTTAATCATAGAATTATCTAAATGCAAAATACTTCTTAATTTAGTATAGTGTAGGGAGTGTCAACGCAGAAAAATTTTCATCTCAGAATTAGTTTGTACGTTATTTCGCTCAGCTGCCAATCACAAACTGGCTAGTGTTTTTGATACTCTGAAACCCTTCTAAAATATTGCGACCATCACATTCTCACTTGAACACTAATTGCCTACTACTTCGTCCCCGCTATTCTATATATTCAGCGACGAGTTAGCTGGCCTAATTTCATACATTCTACAAATACTATATTATATCAATATTTTTAGCACTAATAACTTTTTACTACTGTATTAGTATTGCCATGAGTGTTGTTCGTGACAGTGAGAATTGCATTGAGTTGAAACAGTTAAATGAAGATTTATTCAGTTGAAACAGGAATTCCAAAGGCTTGAGTACGGTTTATGGAATCCCGCCGAAAACTTAAAGTCATAACTTATTTAAAAGCTCTTGATGCACTGAGCACAGTTTATATCACATTTTGCAGTGACTTTTCTTTCAGGAGTTATAGCCCCTTAAAATATCGTGACATGCCTAAAACAAATCATTAAAAAACTCTGTTAACTCGATATCGCTAACTAAAAATGCTTCATACCATAACTGTAATTAAACATTTCTTATAAACATTGAACTATAATAAATAATGTTTTTCATGCTTCATTTTATATCGTTTTTTAACGTCGGCATATTTTCGTCAAACAAAGGGGCTATCGCGGACAGAAAAAAACGTACAAAAAACACGAGGCTCATAAAAAGTTTAAAGATTATAAAAAATATGACAAATTAAATTACACGAATAAAACATTTTTGAACAAATGAATATTTAAACAGTTAATTATGATTAGGATTACTCAAAATTTAACGATTTATATTATAAACGATACTAGAAACATGGAGTGTCCGGCATGACCATTACCTACAGAGGCCACCGACAAACTCCATTTTTCATGGTATTTTTACTAAATAACAGTAACTGTCACTTGCAAAGTTACAGGTTAGTTGATCACATTAGATCAGAAGACTTATTGATGATATTCGTGTAGTAATGTCAACCTCTGATAACTCGTTGATTATAACTAAATAGAAAAATCATAGAATTATAACTTTGCGTTAAATTATGAAAATCAAACAATCTTGAATAGAATGTTATAATTTATATCCGGAAAATACATTATATACAAAATATGTGCATTCAAGTGATTTAATAATCACATATCATTTACATTACGTATATAGATTATTTCATAATTTATATAATTATTTAATAATTAAACAATATTAACTGTCTGGGTGTCAATATTGATTTTTATTCTAAAGTCTCTGAACCACTGTCGCACTCTAATCGATATTTTTTGTGACTTTTCATTAGGTCGTAGAAAATTACAGAATAGGTTCTTAGTTCAATAGCTCATTTTCATCTTGCTAAATAGTGCCATATCGTACGGAATATTTTTAAAGAACTCTAACCGTATAATTTTCTTACCTCTCATTTGAGTCTTTTTTTAACTTTTTTGATTTTTATGGTTTCTCGAAAGTATCATAAATTATTATTATTTATAATAATTTGCAATACTCTTTTTTTTAAATATATTTGTGCACTTATTGAAAATCTAAATATAAAGCATATTGTTCTGTACCCTTTTGTAAATGTTTGGAATGGAAGATCAAGATCTCAGCGTTCATCAATTACCAAAACTAAGAGAAAGAAAGTGTACCAGCTAAACATTCACGAAAATCTAGTATTATTACCAAATGTCCGACAGGTGATAAAATTTTACTCAATTTTTTTTTATATAACGGTATTTTTTAAAAATGTGTTTGCATAATTCACAACATATTCAATTCTGCATTACAATGCCTATAGATTCATCTTCATTACATTGAAACGGAGCGAAATGAATCACGACTAGATTGGAGGTGAAAACTTTCATAATTTTATGACAAACACAAATGATCTTCAACGTTGGTACATTCAAATTTCATAATTCATTAGGTAAAGGACACTCGTATGGACTCATATTATATTCACTTTCATGCACAATTTTATCTAATAATGATAATAAGGAATCACACCCACTTAATTTATATTTACATGGATACTTCAAGTGGGCAGCAACCTCTTCCATTGCTCGATTTCGCTCCTTAGTTATTGGCCCTCTGCAAGTTTATGCCAACATTTCACAAAGTAATTGACCAACATGACACTACATTATAGGTGGATTAATTGTTTCAAAACAAACTATATACTAGAACAGTTATTATTTTGTTTGTCAATGTTTCCAAACTATCACATTCCATTTTTAAAATTTATGAAAAAAGGCTATTTTATAGAACTCTTGGGTCAAGTAACTCTTCAATATTAGTACATATATGTATGATGGGCTGCATATCGGAATTATACGATATGCGGATTATATGTCACATTTTAATCATCTCTCTTAAAAATCCATAGAATTAAGAAAAAAAATCTTCTCGTAAGTGAGTATTTTGTAATCAGTTTTTTTGCACTTATTTATGTGACATTTTCCTTAAAAACATTTTGTATGAGTTTTTATTACTATATATGTATATAGTTATAAATCAAAAAAATCATTTCCTTTGATGTTCCTAACTTAAAGCAAGGTTATAATTCTTTGATTTTTCTATTTAGTTATCAGAGGTTGGCATTACTACACGAATCATATATGAATATCATGAATCTATGGCTAATAATTAATAGCTCTTCGGATAAAATTTGATAACCTCTAAATTTGCAAATAACGGCCGTCATTATATCGTTAACTATTTATTTGACAGTTACAGTTATTTATTAAAAATAGCATGAAAAACATTATTTATTAAAGTTTAATGTTTTATAACAAATGTTTATACATCACAGTTATTGTATGAACCATTTTTCGTGAGTAATATCGGGTTAGCATCGTTTTATGATTGATTTCTTTTAGGCGTGCCAAGACACTTAGGGGCTATAACTCCTGAACCATTCCAAAATTCTTATCTGCAGAATTTAGTAGTACAAACTGTGAAGTGGGAAGTTGACTTGGCATGAGCGTGACTCTAGATGAGAGAAAGTTATTATTTGTTTGAGAAATGTTTGAAACAATTCTATGATAAACTTTTTCATTACTCTAAAAATAAAATAAATAAATAACGATAGTTATTTATAAACATATTACTTTAACTTTTAATAAATTCTTGCAATAATACATTTATAATTAACAAATATCAATTATAAAAAGTGTCTTATAAGGTTTCAACCAAAGATTCTTGTTACAACATTTTGTTTTTAGTAAAGGTGAATTGCAATCCTTTTCTCATGTCAGGCAAAATTTTTATTCAACTTTATTATATTTTGATGTAGAATTTTATGGAAAAGGGTTATAGTTGTTTAATGTATTTTGATAGTCGACTGCAGCAATAAATATATTGTCACGTTGTATTTCGGGGGATGATTTTGCTTCCAACGTGATTGGCAAGAGATAATCCTTGTAATGGGGTACGTATCGATTCTCTCCTACACTACGGGATCTTCTCGTACAATAACTACAAAATGCTATACACTTTTATATTTACTTTATTTTACCTACTATGAAATGACGTTATAATCCCCAGATTTCCTACACTGTCTAAAATAAAACACAAGTCTTAATGATTGTTAACGTTGCTAGTACTGTTTTGAACTTTATCTGAATCTGTAAACCAAAATTATAAATAAACTACGAACAAACAGTGCCGCACAGTCCAAACATCTGCCTATCGTCTCTCTTAGTCAAGGCTGTTTTAATAAAACTGTATTAATAATGATTTGGTTAATGTGATATGCAAATAAAAAGAATTATTCGTACATTCAAAATAAATAACGCCGTATCAGAAGAATATTTGTATTCAATTACTACGTGCAACTAAATTAATAAATTATTTTATTGAAAAGTACATTAAAATATATTTCCTCCTTTTGGCCTAAAATAAGAGTCCGTATTTACTAAGAAATTATTAGCAGCACAAACTGCTGTTCGGAATTAGTACAATCCTTACTCAATATAAATAACATTTCTAATCGATTCCTGGTTCTAAATCTAAACTGTTACAAAAAGAAACAAATATTTAGCACATCTATGTATCATATTTAAAATAATGATATTATAATCATTATTTTAAGTCTTAGTTAATTACATTGTACAAATTAACGAATTACGAGAAAGTTCTTGTACCGCTGTTTGAATAATGTTTTCCGTACAAACATTTCGTGGCAGTATTCTCTGTGAATGCAATATATCTGCTCATGTGTGGTAAGAGTTTATTGGTTTCCTCATTTATTAAATGTTCCACGCAACCGGATTTTAGAATTTTTCCTTACGTTCAAATATCTTTAGGCCAGGGAACTATTTCGCCATTAAAATAAGCCTATTTTATTAAACTATTTTTCACGAACCAATAGGGTAAAATCTGTTGGAACAGCCTCTATACAGAGAAAGTAATCCTAAATGTTCTCTATACAGAGATAGAAGTCCTAAATGTTTTCTATACAGAGGAAATGGCCTAAAACATGTGATGAGCCAACTAAATTAAAATATATGTTGAAAACGCAATATCAATTAAGTAAGTAACATGCTCTATTGCTTCGTGAAAAAGAGTTCAGAAACTATTTTCATAGTACCTTCTTTCAAAGCTCAATGAACAGTGTAAAGAGATTCACCAATTTTGCTGCAAATATCCTGATAATACACGTATGTGAGGCAGGCTGTGCGTGATACTATCTATGAAATATTGATGCTATTGTGCTATTATATGCGACACAAACACGTGCAATTCTCCTTGTAATTATGCACTTCAGACAACTATTTTTTGTGCTTTTATTATTGTCACTATGGACTATCAATTTTTTTTTATCTGGTAGCCAATATGTAACCCTTTTCCCGTATCATATTGATTCACAATTTTGTACATTTGTATATATCTAGTGACAATAGAAGATATTTACATCCGTTTTTTAATCCGGGAAACACAATTAACCTGAATCAGTTCCGGTGAATTCACGTTCACGGTGAATTCAAGTTTTCTATGGGTCTGAATTTCCCAATTTTATATTTTTTTGTGTACTATGTGGAACACAAAAAGTAAAAACTAAAAATTCTAAAAACCTTTTTAAGGTTAAGATGATTAACAGTTTTTAAGTATATTATTACACTTAAAAAGTGGAAACTAATCAATTTTGACCTTAATAACATTGAATTTATTTAATTTAAATAGGTACTTTAATTTCTGACTAAAATAAAGTCTTCGGTTGTTTTCCAATAGAGATTTATAAAATTAACAATAACACCGTATTCACAGTCTAAAAATTATTATTTTTTACCGTTTAGCACAATATATAAAAGTCTCAAATAATCGGGGATCGACTGTATTTACGTTACTTATATATAATGTGAATTTTCTCAATATAGCAGAAATAATTCATAACAAGACAGATGATCATTATTTATTATTGTTCTTTCTGCTTTATTTCTTACGGCTATTCATTTCGTTGGTACTTTGTAGGATTTATTTTTCGTTAGTAATCGAATCATCTTTCAAAATATCCAATTAACAATTTTTAGAAATGGTCTTAAATAATATTATGAAGGTGGAATTACCTGCATTTAGTGATAATTATCTCTTGTTCTCAAGTTCAACATTTTCATAAGCTTTTTTATATCTGAAAGTTAACCTTTTTATTTAACTTTTTTTGAATTTTTTATGTAGAATATTTTTTTAATTTCAAATACTTTCAATAAAATACGGATTCTCAGTCATCTTTTTAGTTCAGTAAGTAAGGCCCGGTGCATTCACAATTCCGATTGTGTATATGATATAGTGTATTAAAATATTGGTGAATGCTTCGAGGTCGGTTCTCATACACTTTTGCTTATTTATTGTTCGTAGATCTTCGTATATTGCCGTGTTGATAAAAACGTAAACAAACATTTTTATGTTATCATTACCACGAAATTTGTATGGCGGGTCGTTAATACAGATTTCTGCGTTAAACACCCTGTTTTATACTCTGAAATATATTTGTTTTTTCTAGTATTAAACGCATATATGTATGTGAGTTTGCATGTTCAATAGCAAATGTTACTATTCAATGATCTAAAAAGTTACATTATTGTATGATTGAATCCATGTATTTCTATAAACTGCAAATTGAATTTGATGAGATCAGTTTTAGACGAAATTAAATTAACCTAATGGATATTACTATTAATCTACACTAATTGAGTAAAGTAGTGTGTGAATGTAGGATATATTTATTGAGTTATCATCAATTATGGAGTATACTTGAATACAAACAACTTGTGACACTTTTTATAATTACATGTATTTCCTTATTATTTAATAATAATAATAATCATTAGTGTACATGTGATCTAGGTTTTATTCTCGTAGTCAGAATTCTTATGTTAATTATGATATATTTCATAGTCATTTTTAATCTTTTTATTTTTTTACTTTTAATATGAGTAAATTTTTTGTGCAATTTTACTGCATTATAATATTTAAGGCATGCATGATTAATTAGAAATATAAAAATTATAACTTTGCAAAAGATATTTTGATTTAGTATATTATTAATCAGCGCGCGTACGTCTGATATTTCACGAATTATGCTCAAAATTTAATTCTTTAATTAATTAAATTTAGTTTTATATGTGCAATATATAATATCTTAATATATTTCGTATTTAACTTAAGCAAAAATATATATTATAAATATTTATAATAATGTTTTTCAATAGCGAATTATTGTGAGTTTACATTAGGTTTGTATGTTATTGTATTTTTTATAGTCAGATAATTATTATTAGTTTAGCTTTTTTGCGTTATTCAAATTTTAAATTTTGTTAACTTTTACTTAAACTTAGATTCAATATCATGTTAAACTCATACAAGAAATAACTAATTTGTTTTTCAGATAGATAATTATATCGATGAAATATATCTGTGTATAAAATGAAACGAAGCTTTGAATATTTTAGGCAAATTTCATGCCCACCAAGATTACTAATTGAGTGGTTGTTTTAATAATTTATATAAAATTATGATACTTGCTCATTTGTTTCTAAATAATAAGTAAACAATAGGTTTGTTCCAACAAGTTATAGGATCAACCACAATTGAATGCTTTTGTGGATATTAGCTTTGTTCGCGGGTCACTTTTCGAACCAATTCTGAACAAGTACCGAATTAATTTAGAATTGTGTTATACGAATGTGCAGTTCAGTTGTAGTTCATCGGTTCAATGTTTTTGCTACTCAAGAAGTAATTTAGAAGAAATTAGCACGATGGAGGTAAATAATTGCCTTAACTATATACGTGCATTTAGAGGAAACTTGTCTCTATCTACATTTCTTATGATGAGAATTCGTAGTTCTATGGAAATGCTTAGAACTGACAGAAATAATTCCGAATTAATAATGAACTGAATTCATATGATCCGCGAGCATGAAAATATTACGGATAATTCAGAATTTTATGAACTTCCAACATCGCATACTTGCAGTCTCTGAACTGATTCGGAATTGTAACCGCGAACAGAGCTAATTAGATAGGTGTTTTTATACGCTTTGTACCGTACATGAAATTGTTTTGAATGGTATCCGGTCACTTCACGGAAAACAGTTAACTAGAATAATGCATCGAATTTTCTAGGATTGATTTTTATTGCAATAAATTAGATCTTGCAATGATGAGTTCAATGGAATGTCTCGAAAATAATTCATCATACTTGATTCATGAAATTGTCGGCCTAACGTTTTCTTTTTTTTTTGTTTGAATTGAAATAATTCCTCTTTTTAGGAAGTTCTTCTTCCCCGACCACATACTGTTCAGTTCCTAAATCATTAATATCTTATTCTCTTTTAATGCAGTCTATATGTGTTCCATATCGACATACCATCAAGTTCAAAATCTTGGGATAGCTAGATGATATTTGGGTTTCAACACGTCGATGCCTGGTACTAAAAATACTTTCGCAGCAATTACACATTTTTAGACTGAATCTTGGATTATTTCTAGTCCGTCTACCTTATCCACGAGTTTTCAAAGTATTTACATGCTTCAGCAGCACCAGAAGCTAGACGTCAACGTACAAAGTTTAAACTGCTCTAAATCGCCAGCTACGAAAAAATTCGTAAGTGTTGAATACTATTTAGCGATCCGCGGTACATGGGACCAACTGAAAAAAAATTTCGCACTGGGAAATGAAACACTAATGTTCACAAGATGAATATTTCGTATAAAGGAGTTATACATTTCAAAACATTGTTCATAAACAGTATTCATTCAGGAGTGATACTTTTTGAAACATTATCCTTGCAGGTTGGGCAATAATATCTGCCTTCACGTCGACGCTTTTCGCTGGAGTTCAATTTTTTTTTTATTAATCACTGTCGGTTTTCTGTGATTTTATGAGCACAACACTTAATTTTGCACGTCACTAATATGTTCTAACAGACAACTTTATGTTTCTTGAATGAATAAACGTGGAGATATACTTTTGGTTGACGTTTTTCACTATTAATATATTGAAGAATCATGTTGAAGGATTAAACTTTAACTGAAGAATTTATTGGTACTTTTGCCAATATGAGTTTAGAAGAAACGAGGATCTGCGAAATGGGTAGCTGTTGTAAACATTCAGTTGCATATGACTTTCCTTAATCTAGTACAGGGGAAGTACCTTTTTGTTTATCAATATGTAAGAAATTTAAATTTTTGTTATGATAACGGCCGTTGGCATTGTAAAATTCAAGTGATTTTACTTTATAGAAAATTCAGTGAATTGTTTATTTTTTGTATTTTTCTTCGATTAACTGATCTTTTTGCTGATTTTTGGTAAATTGTTTCTTAATTTTGATTTATTCCAATCAAATGGAAAAGATAGGGTAGGTAATGAATGTCATATTCTAACACTTCTAAATCCATACCTACTATGCTCTTTAATAATACATAGATGACCGAACGAAAATTCGTTGTATTGTGATTAAATTCACTATCAATTTAGGTGTTTTCATATTGTAATTCATATACCTGTAAGAGATATATCGTCTGCTATTTTTTGTTGGAACAAATATAATTAGACTATATTGCAAAAGTGAATAACGAGTGTGGATTATAACAATTAAAGCATCCACATTAAAATGTGACTATGTGAGCAAACGGATAAAAAAAATTTTAGGCAGTATAGCTGAATAAACTAGTCCAATGTGTTGGTAAAGTAGTTCGCAATTTTGCTTTTAACTGTATGGTATAAAGTCTCTGCACGGTGCTACTCAAAAGTAAATGAATTGATTCGTGATTGAAATTGTTAAAAGCTTTACTAACATCAATTTAGGTCTGCATACATACCTAAATTGATGTTTTTCTCTTTTTATTCTGTCTGCGTAGTAAAAGTTATCTAATAATATAAATACTCTCAAACTGATTACTAATACGCTACTGACCAGTTAGTGACAAGTAGTATGGTGTGCGTTCCTCAATTCAATTGCAAAGTGTCTGGCTCAATGCGGATTTGTTAGTGAACTATTTATTTTGAGTAGCTTCGGGTGCAGACGTACTAAAGGATAAGTTGTCTGTATTTATGAATTTGTAATTTTACTAAATTTTACAATTGTTTCGAGTAAATTTCACCTGGCTAGTACATGTGTAAGTGCAAATGTTGATGTAAGATTTTTTAATCATGAATAACGTTTAAAAAAGTTTCTTGCCGTACCTACACGTTATTGATTTAAATTTATTTTTCCTCTTCCTTTTTCATTCATTATTCTGGATAAAAAAACGATTGTAAAGATAATAATGTAGTACAACAATAAGTTTTTATATAATAATGTGCATCTATCTAATAGTTATTATAATTTTTGATATTCTGAAGATGTTTTTTTTTGTTTTGTTTTTTTCTTTCTTTCTTTCTAGGTACTATATATTTTAAATTCAATAAATTTGTTAAATTCTGTCTTTTTTTTAATTTTGATTGATTGTATTAAAATAGAATATTATTTGATGCATATATTTGTGTGCATACAACTACGAGGGATGTTGTTAAAATTTCGGGATGTGGTAACACTGTACTTAAGTGATTATTAACCTATAAAGCGCCATGAAGTTTGATCTGTCAGTTGTCAAACAAAAGTGACAGATTGTAAATATATCAAACCGTTTCGTTACTGCAAATTTTCAAAATTATTTAGAATTCAATTAAAAATGGATTTAAATAGAGAACATTTTCGAGCAATTATTTTATTTTATTTTCGTTTAAAAAAAGTGAAAAGGATTGAAAAGGAAGATTTGAAAATTGCATTGGTGAAGAGGCACCTTTAATGACAAGTGTCTTTCTATGGTACCAAGCGTTTAAATTTGACCGCAGTTTTATTAGTGATGAAAGGTCGACCAATGACATCGAAAACTGCTGAAAACATTGATTCTGTACGAAATATGATAATGTCAGATCGTCATGTTACATATAAAGAAATTGAGTCACACTTAGGCTTGGGTATGGAACAAATTAATGAAATTTTACATCATCACTTAGGTGTTAAAAAAATATGTTCCCGTTGAAACCCCCATAATTTAACTGAAGCTCGGAAAGAGGCTCGTGTGAACTAGTGTAAAGAAATGCTTAAACGATTCGACTCAGGGAGATCAAATTTGATCTACGACATTACTAGTGGTAACGAAAGTTGGATCTATGCTTATGAACCAGAAACGAAACAACAGTCAACTGTTTGAAGATGAAATCAAACCAACCAAAGGTGACTCAATGCCGCAGTGTTTATAAGAAAATGGTAGTTTGTTTTTTCAAAAAAACTGGGCAGGTCACTACTATTCCACTTGAAGATCGTAGAACTGTTAATGTAGAATGGTATACATCAATTTGTTTACCACAAGTTATCACTGAATTGCGAAAAACAAATAGGACGCGACGCATCATTCTGCACCATGACAGTCCCAGTTCCCATACTGCGCAACAAACAGTCAACTATTTGAGCAGTCAAAAGGTAGAATTGTTGTCTCATCCTCCATATAGTCCTGATTTAAGTCCTAACGACTTCTTTACTTTCCCAAAAATAAGAAATCTACTACTAGTCAAACGATTTTCATCTCCAGAAGATGCAGTAAAAGCGTTTCGAAATGAGATTTCAAGTGTACCATTTTCTGAGTGGAAAAAATGCTTTGATTCGGTAAAGGGGACTATTTTGAAAAGCAATAAAGTATTATTTTATTTCTAGATGTTTGTGCCTTCTTCTATACCGAAATTTTAACAGCAGCCCTCGTAAAAGCCATCATATACTAAATTGTTCTTGGAAACAAACTGCCATACAACTCTTTGGTTTTTGGTTCAAATAAGTAGTTCTGGCATTGGATGACATTGTACCAGTAGTTTTGGTTTCAGTAATTCTGTTTATTGAATGGTCTGGTACTAAACGTTTTTCCTTTTCATTTGTTTTAACCTCCTTAAACTCCTCCTTTAAACAAACTCACCAATCTTCCAACAATATACAATCCCAACAGGGTGTGGAGTTTAGTGGGTAAAAATCCCACAGTTGTTGGACGCACCGGGCATCCTTCCTCTTTTGAAGATTCTCCACTTCCTACATAAACAAAAAAAAACATTTGTTTTCAGCCAAATTGCGACACGCATTCTAATCTTAGTTTTATAATTCTTAATCATAAATTTTAATCGTGATATTTTCATATACGTACATATTCAATGTCATAGCTTAGGTGCGGGGGTGGGGGTTAGGGAGTCTGTATCCGTCTACCAGCTTTGGGTCAACAACAAAAACAAGAGACGGATTAAGTGGAGAAAATGTTTCGTCTCCGTCTGTCAGCATTTTCATTCACCTGCGTTGTCCAAGTGCTAAGAATTCCTCCACTGCTGAGGGTGAGTAAATTTCAAATAGGAGGGAGTTGCCGAATTTGGACCACCTAAACATTTTTTAAGATATAAGCCCATAGAAGCATTTTTTATCAAAAACGATTAAATGAAAACAAAAATGTTTGATTATACTCTTCAAAATTTTGTGATTTATTTTTCACAAAACATAAATTAGTACAATGAAAAATCTCTATGAAAATTGAGTACTTGGTCTTATCAAAGAACCTAGTTTCCCAAAATGGGCCACTGGTTTCTCGGAATGAACCATCAAACACAATTGAAACAAAAGTACTTCTTGACTTTTGGTCTCACTACAACGCATCTTGTATGGATCCGGGTGTCACATTTAATACATTGTATCATCTCTTCCTTTATTTCAGCCCTGCAAGATGTGAGACGGAAGGGGCTAGGCATTATAGATTTCAGGGATTATCCCTTGTTTAACAGTGGCAGCATAAATACGACATTTGGGACTGCATTCATGGTTAAGAAGGAGTTAAAACATGTGATGAATTTCAAGACAATCACTGAGAGAATATGCACACTAAGGATTAGAGGAAGAATCTTCAATATCACTTTAATATGCATCCACGCACCTACTGAAGAAAGTGACAAGGAAGAGATAGATCAATTTTATGAGAAACTTAAAGAGATATTTGACAAACAACCAAGACATGATATCAAATTAGTAGTGGGAGATATGAATGCCAAAGTGGAAAAAGAAGAGATTTACAGACCCACTATAGGACAGTACAGTCTACATGAAATATCAAATGACAATGGAATTAGGCTGATAGATTTTGCAATAAGTAGTAAGATGGCAGTAAGCAGCACATTTCTCCCTCACAAAAGGATTCATTTGGAAACGTGGTTGTCTCCAGATGGCAACACAGCAAATCAGATCGACCATGTGTTTGTGGAGAAGCGGTATGGGTCTGTAATAATGGATGTTAGAAGTTACTGAGGGGTTGACTGTGATAGTGTACACCGAATGGTAATGATAAATTTCAGGCAGAGGATACCCAATAACAAAAAGGAAACGACGCAGACAGAAAAGATTTGCTTGAAGGACGAGCAGATATCTAGAGCGTATAGTGAAAGACTCGAGGAACAATTGCAGGCGGACGAGAATATAGATGCGACTGTAGCACAACAGTGGCAACAGATTAAAGAGAAAATAGTTAATCCAGCGGAGGAAATGCTGGAACATCAACCACCAATTGTAAGAGCTGAGTGGTTTGATGAAGAATGTCAACAAGCGTATAATATCACTACATTAATTGCTCGTCGACTTTAAACATGCTTATGACAGTGTCTTGAGACCTGTGTCTTCAATACACTGTCATAAGCATGTTTAAAGTGTCTTGAGGCTTGTATGCAGCGATGTTGGAGCTTGGAATACCAAAGAAACTTGTTGGGCTAACCAAAATGACCTTGAGACAAACAAAATCAAAGGTGAAAGTTCAAGGAATACTGTGAGAATCGTTTGGTGTGAATCGAGGACTTACACACGGGGACGTACTGTCGATACTACTATTTAACGTTGCTCTAGAGAAAGTCATGAGGAGTATAGATAGCAACCGAGGAAGATCTATTTCGCTACAGTATCTGGTATATGCTGACGCTATGGCACTGATAAGTAGGAGCCAGAAATTCGTAGCTGAGGGTTTCAGTCAAATGGAAAGGGAAGGCAGAAAGATGGGCCTACAGGTGAATGAGGGAAAAACGAAATACATGATTGCTAGTCGAGACTACCATTACCAAACAGACATAGTTATAGACCGTTATAGTTTTAAAAGGGTCTCAAAATTTATATACCTTTGGTCTCTGATCACGGAGATTAACGAAGTTCAGACAGAGATTAAAGAAAGAGTGTTGTCCGCCAATAGATGCTACTACGCATTCTTAATTCTCTCCTGCGGTCATCTTTGTTATCAAGAAGGTTAAAATTGAGAGTCTATAGAGTAATAATACGACCAGTTATTATGTATGGTGCTGAAATTTGGACATTGACAAAGGCGGAGGAGAACCGAGTCGGAGTTTGGGAAAGGAAAATACTGCGGAAGATTTTTGTTACTGTGAGAGAGAATGGAGAATTAGAATAAATGCAAAGCTCCAGATACTTTATGGACAACCAAATCTTCTAACAGAAATTAAAAGAAGTAGACTGAGATAGTTGGGACATCTTCATTGCATGGGGAACAGTAATCTGGTCGAGAAAGTATTCCGGGGAAAACCACAGGGACGCAGGAGTAGAGGCAGGCCGAGAACGAGGTGGCTGGATGATGTGGAGGTGGACTTTCGCAGCATGGGAGTCCCAGACTGGCGGAGGAAGGCAGGAGACCGACCAGAATCGGGTAATGTCCTCAAGGAGGTCAAGACCTGTACAGCCATGGAGAGGTAAGTGAAGTTAAACTAATCTACATATTTTTTCAAAAATATCAAAGAAAGTATACGTTTCCTCTGTTGAAGCCTCATGCGCTTTCCTGCAAGTTTTCACAGTGATAACCCGCTATTTTCTTTCTTTATTAAACGAATGTCGGCGAAAATATTTTTCAGCGACATCAAAAGCTAGTATTCGTATTTCACGGTTGGTCAAACCAAAAAAGCATTCCTCAGGTTGAAGAGTATGTTCGGAAAGAATTTTCTCCATCTGTACACAAAATATGGTTTGTTTACCAAATGCCTTCATTTCATTTCCAACACCGTTTTTCTATCAGCGTGTCTTAATTGTAATTCGGAATAATATTTACATATTACCAAAATTTCGGCAACTTGTATATACTCCAGATTAGGCAACTTCGCCAGTTATGTGAAAACATGCTACATAAACCTAATGTTAATTTATACTTATTAAACTTTCTCAAAAAATGGTAACAATTGTTGCAACTTAGTTTAAAGCTGATTCAGACTGATTTGTCGCTTACTAAAATATTTAATACAGAACTGTGGAAACACAAAATCTCTTCAATAACTTCTCACGCGTGGGATACTAATGGATGCAACATTATAGTTTATATCAATGCTAAGTGTTTTGCCTATATAAAGACATGTATGTGTTAACCGAAACCTTATACTACGCGACGACGATGGTCCCAAACTGCCAAGCCTCCCCTACCAGTTTTGGTTTTGCAGTATATACGAAAGATTTGAAGAGTTTGAACATTGTCGCATGCCAGAAAAAGATTTTAAGTTTCCTGTTTCCAAAAAACGAAATTTCAAAAAGCATTCTTGGTTGGCATGTTCCGCGGCCTTGAAAGGAGCTCTGTGGTAAATGTACATTATCATTGGAACGAAAGAAGGGGCTCATGGGAAACAAGCCTGTACTCTGTGGTTACACCAAACTGGAACTGGAAAATTGCTTTGGAAAAATCGATAAACATACCTCAACGAAATATCATAAATTTGTTAAAAAGAAAACTTCTAGAAATATTATAGAGTGCGCGAAAATAAGAAAATAACCGAAGACAACAGATATAGATTGAAAGACGACCAAAGATTTCATTAAGCGGTCACCTAGAGTAGGATTATATAAGATTACCGGAACCCGAAGATAATAATGGTAGTTTTAGGGCTCTTCTTTGTTAGCTATGAGCTCTTTTACTATTTTAGCTAAATCGTGCTGCTACATGCGGATACTAATGTGCACATTAAGATCCAGAAGCAAACAACAATTCACGCGAATTTTTTAAGGAGCCTAGGAAATGAACTCCGGTGAAATAATAGGTCCTCGTTTGGGTAGATCGCCAAAATGTCCAGAGAGACTCAACCAAAAAACACTACCATAGAAATCTTTTCTTTCCTTTTGTCAATCATTTGAGCACGATGTTTGAAGTACCTTTCCAGAGTCATGAAGATATCATAGATAACATTCAGCTCTCGATTAAGGCTCAAACCAAAATCGACTATCGAACAAATAAAAAAAACCAATATTGAGCCCTATACTTGAGTTCTATAAAGAGCCGTATACTTGAGTTCTAATGATCAAAAATCGTTGCCATCTGACTCTGAGTATGAGCTTGGGTACACAAGATGGATAGATTCTTCTGAAAAAACCATCAACTGTTCTTGAAGCCATTGATGCATATGCTGCGTACTTCTACCTAAATATAAAAACAATGCCGCAAATTTATTCAACTCTGCATGTTTTGTCAGTGTCTCCCGAATGGACGTTTTCAACGTAGAGGCGATTTAAAAGCTACGATTTCAACAGAGTAGCGCAGGCGAGCCTCACAGGGTTAGCTCTGCTCACAGTACACCGAAACATAATTGTCAATCCTGAAGACCTAATTCAGCTTTTTATATAAAACAGAGCGAGATTAAAACTCATTCCTTAAAACTTTTAATCTATGTTTACGTAACTAAGTACAGTAAACCCCTCCCATTGAAATTTTATAGCTACGCCCGTGATCAGTGTCATATTTAGCTCCAATCTACCCGCAAGAAAGATTTCGCTATTGTGACCTGCATTACTAAGTAGATTTGAACAGTACAGCCAGAAATTCTGCTTGGGCCATTTCAATGTTTTCTTCCAATCTGCAATTAAGGCAAGCATATCAGGTAATACTTAACCTCATACCTCTTCTCTCCATTTTCCAATACTGGTGGAGGGGGGACTATGTTCCATGGTTTTTGTCATTCCTTTTCCTCATTCCGTACTAACACTGATGGAAATACCATGAATACAGTGCAATATGATTGACTTTTCAGGATACTCGGAAACAGCACTACGACATTTTTTGATGATTCAAGAAATTCGATGATTCACGCTACATTTATTTTTATCTGATTTTTATGTATCCGTAGCATTGTAACGATATTCAAATATTTTGATGCATGGGTTTAGTTTCAATTACATATCATGATTACGTTAGAAAATTTTTATCTCAACAAAATATCCAAATATATATTTTCATTACGTTTATAGTAATTTATGGTAAGTCTTTTACAACGCTAATTGTGTTCTCCGACGATTCTGATTGGTTAGTGTCAATTTGTCACGTTGATAGTATATTCAATTTGATGCAGCTGGGAAAGTTGAATCGAGCGCAAATTTTGGCGTTGGCCCAGGACAGGTTTTTATCTTTCATATACCATATACGTACGAAGTACGTACAGGTATTAGAAACTACGGCAAAGGGGTGGAGGACAGTCCACGCAGTAGGCAAATAAGGGGACCGGGGGATTCACGGGTTAGACTAATGTTGTTTAGTTTACCCTAAGCACTATTGTGCTAATTGAATTTAATAGACGACTTAGAATGTGACAGTCAAAAGTAAAAGGTACAACTTTTATTTTATGTAACATGTAACAAAACGTAGGACTTCCAATATATGAATGACGAGGTGGCGATCGCGTCCACGAATTTTTATAAAAGTGCTGAATGAAATGGTTAAAGAATAAAATTATAAAATCACGACCTGAGAATACCAAGTTATTCAAAATCTTCTGTGATGACATGGGGAGTTTGCATACGTCTTTACTGCTTCATACAGAGGTAGCTCTCGTGTGGTAAAAGTTTAATGCGTCTTTAAACTTAGGAATAAAGTTAGAAGCTTCATGAGTGAGAATAATTTTGGTTTGGGAGAGAAGTTGTTTGATGATCATTGGCTAATAAAATTGGAGAATTTGGCAAATATTTTTAAAAAAGTGAATGATTTATGTCTCTAACTTCAAGGAAAGGCAGTAACTTTTGATGAAGTGGAAGGATTTAACATTTAAAAAGGAACTGAAGTTTTGGGTAGAGTTAATTAAAAACGGAAGCCTGGATTGTTTTATACTAACAAAAGGATTTGGAAAAGAACTCGAATCCGATACCTGCGGGCGGATATTTTAAATTAGTTTGAAGTTCATCTGTTTCGTTTGATTGATACCTTGAATTCTTATTTTTCAAAAAATTCCATTAAACATAAAAAACGTTTGAGTTGTAAGATCATACTCTATTTCCTAAACATCATTATCTCTGACATGACAGGAATATAAATGCCTGGCAAAAGTTTGATACAATATCAGGGTTTTATTGTGCGCTAATAGATGAATTTAAAGTCCAAAACTTATTCATATAAAGCAAAACTTATCCGCCTGCCCTTCGCAACCACTTTTGCGAAACAGAATTCTGCGCATATTCCGCTATTAAAACAAAATACATCAAAATGATAACCGAGCTGTTAGTAGAAGACGTACCTCTTACGGTACATATGAAGAAAATGGGCCTACATACTGGTAAAGTAGAGTGTAGGCTATGTTCGGAAGGAAGCGATACAGCTCGGACCAACATCCGTAATGTCCTCTTTTAGACATATGACCCGGCTCCTATTTCGGAAATTTCGCCAACTTGTATATACTCCAAATTAGGCAACTTCGCCGGTTATGTCAAAACATGCTAGATAAACCTAATGTTAATTTATACTTATGAAACTTTCTCAATATATGGTAACAATTGTTGCAACTTAGTTTAAAACTGATTCAGACTGAATTGTCGCTTACTAAAATATTTAATACAGAACGGTGGAAACAAAATCTCTTCAATAACTTCTCTCACGCGTGAGATACTAATGGATGCAACAGCATAGTTTACATCAATGCTAAGTGTTTTGCCTATTTTAGGGCATGTATGGGTTAAACGAAACCCATACGGCGATGGTCTCAAACGGCGACATTCCAAACTGGCAAGCCTCCCCTACTAGTTTTGGTTATGCAGTATAGACGAAAGATTTGGTGTTTAAACATATTTGGATGCCAGACAAAGATTTTAAGTTTCCTGTTCCCGGTGAACGAAATTTCCAAAAGCATTCTTGGTTGGCATATTCCGAGGCCTTGAATGGAGCTGTGTGGAAAGTGAACATTATCATTGGAACCAATGAAGGGTCTTCTTTTATGAGTGTAAAGTAATGGAGTCCAAAAGGAGGGACCTATTTGGAGATTTTGAGCAACGAAAGTTGAATATGAATTGCTACAAAAACGTTCTCACCAGGAAATATTGAAACTGTTATAAAACACAAATGTGTTGGGTTGGTGTGACTAAACGATCACGGAAAGTAGAATAAGTTATGGTATGGAATTTCGCAGACAGCCCTTGGTGATAATAATAAAACAAAATACAGATCACGTCTCAATAGAGAGCAAGATATTCAGTTCCAAAATTCAGAATGGTATTGTGCTAAACCGAGTACAAATTTGTAACAAATGTAATAATGACAACCTAATAAAATAAATTATGGATTTGAAAGATTTGCCTTAATTTATTTTGAAATGTTTTTTCCCTATGTCTGGAATGGAAAATTACTAAATACAGTACTTATATAGGTGCGAGATAAAATTTAGTGATCAACATTGAATTTCCAATTTTAAAGTTGCTGTGTAACTGGTAGAGAACCTCTGCACTATAAAACAATATTTACCAGAAACATTCTAAGCAGCTGCAAAAAAAAATCCTAATGTGCAGACCTGTGTATTTATGTTTTACGAGGAAATAAGAATCATATTTTAACACATCAGTGGTCAAATGATATGCTAAAAACAAGAAAACCGGTTTGTCTGTTGTCGCCGCTTGCTGTATGATTTTCATATTCATACTATCACAGCAAATCTGTAAGTTTTGATGTATGATTTGTTGTACGTTAAACGCTAACAATTAAGAAATATTTTGGAGCAAAAACGCATTGCACTTTCTATCTTTCTCTCTCAATTTGAAACAAGCAAACGATACAGAAAAGATTGTTATTGGTTTAGTTTAAAACGCTTAATCACGCGGTTTTGTTACTATGATTTCTTGTAATTAAAATATTTTCGGAGATTTTTCAATGTCAAATTATAATTCTATTATTTCTTTGAAATCCTACAATTTATATATCACGTATTCATTAAGTGTTGTAATAATAATTAATTATGGTCCAATCGAATATTTAGACCCATAGTAGTTGTGGATAAATAGGTTTGAAGTCAGATTAAACCCGTTCAATGTACTATATCTGATCGAAAATGCGGAATATTCCGGCCCTCGTTTTACAGGGCGTAATAAAACTTATTTTAAAACATTATCTTGATTAAATACTTCGGGAAACATCTGCGAGAGGATATTATCCCTTCTAAGAACTGATTGTGAAATCCAGGGAATTTAGTTGTAAGGGAAACAACCCTGAGCCAGTTGAATTAAAATCTACATTTTTATTTAATTTCATTTAACAACTTTTACAAGGAATTCTCAAATGTAGTGATCTAACCTTACAACACCTTATCAAGGTTCCGTTATCAGTCTCTATATCGCCGCGGTTATGCCGTTAAAATTTTATGCCGTTAATATACAATAAAATAGATAGTTATATATATATATATATATATACTATAAAACAATTTGTGAAGTACAATGAGAATACAGGAGTGACAACATGATAAGATACAAAAAGGTAGGAATGTATTTCATATCACTTAATCATTATTATTAGTACCTTGTACCAAATCTTCAAATACGGATTTATTTTTAATATAGAAGATGCATTCCATAGTAAAAAGGACTTTTTCCAAATGTAAACAAAGACTTAAATCTTTGGAGAAACTTTATTATTTTATTCAAAATAGTCTCCTTGAGACTCAATACAGCGATTTGCATGGAAGTTTAATAATTTTAGACTGTCTGCGCTGTAGGCGAATATGGGGAGATTGAGATTTTTATGTTGGTCAATGCGTGCTTAGGCGAGTTCAGAAGTTCAAGGCCAGATTGCCCTGTTTAGAAATTTCCCAACAGTCAGCAAAGCGGACATCGAAAATGTCCGCACCGTATGCGAATATGTGAACTATGGGATTTATGAGATATAACGGAGCTGCCCGCGCCGAAGACAAATATGGGAACCGGGGCATTTATGGCTAGGCGATTTATAGGGTAGATTAGTTATCATAAACAAACTAATTGAATTTAATAGACAAGTTATAAACATGACAGTTAAAACTAAATAGATCGTAGTTGTTTTATGCAAAATATAATAAGACGTATGACTTCCAGTATATGAAAGGTGGCGTGGTGATCACGCCCACAACTTCTTATCTTTCATATACCAGATGCGTATGTAATACTTATAGGTATATGAAAGGATTTACTATCGTTTTGTCCTTTCTTCATTCGTCTGTCGCAAAAATACCGTTTCAGCCGTTGTAAAATTTGACCTTTTCAAAGCCATAATTTTATTCGTTTTTCGGCCATTGAGACAATTTCTTCGTTCTCACATTTTCCAGGCTTAGGACTGGCAATCTATATAAATAAAAATGAATGGCTAAATGTGTTGCTAAGCACAAAACTCGAGAATGGCTGAACCGATTTGGC